>KB455443.1:576330-609497 GCA_000341325.1 Panagrellus redivivus | reverse complement strand
AAAAAAACCAGTGTCGGCCCCTTCACCTTGGTCCTAAATCCTGTCAAATACTGTCTCTTAAGCCAGTAAAGGTTGTGTAGCTCAAATGTTCAAAGGTGGCCCCAAAACCGGCGAGTCGTCTAAGGCAGTACCGGGTATATTCCTGAAGCTTGACCTATTTCATGTCGCCGTCATTGATGAGGTCGAAGTTCATGAGACTGCGACGCCTGAAATGGAGCTTGTCGCAGAATCCTTCCATGGCTTTGTTGAGACGGATACGACAGAGGCATGGATTATATTCTATAATACATCAAAAAGTCGTAAGAGAAAACAATTCATTGCACCACAAAAGAACCAAATTTAAAGGAAGTCGGTAAACTTCCGGACATAGCCGTGCAGAAACTTCGGCTCTTTACATTTTGACTTGACGATCTCGAACTCGCCGAAGAACTCGAAAAAGGATACCATGTTCTCGAAGGTGTGGACAGTGTAGCGGATACGGCTTAAGATGACGGTGGAAGTCGTCGACATGCGAGAGTGGAGGAACTCGTAGAGCTGTCGGAATAGACGATAGACGAAGATCCGGCCGTACTAGGTCGAGCTGATGACGGTCTTCTCGTCATCCATTTCGTACAGCTGAAACTCCTCGTTGTCCGTGTACCATCCAAATTGGTCGAGCTCGGTGAAGCCATCGAAGCATTGGCATTCGACACTTTTTCAACTTCAAGTCGCTTTCCGCGACTTGAAGCGTTGTACAGTTTGCTGAAAATTGGTATTAGCCATAACAACTTGACTACGCTGTCGAAGAATAGCTTTTCAACTCTTCCGTATAATTCTTCGTACCATAAAAGTGGAGTATGGAATGTCAGGCTGGCAGGTATGCTTTGATTTGATCGAACGAATGTAAAGATGCGTTACAGGTAACCCACTTGTCTGTGATTACAACTTGTTCTGGATAGTTTTTCCCTATTGCACAGTCTTTAATGATGAATATATTTCTCCTTATGATATACGTGAAGCTAAGAAAAAACTAGACGAAAAGCTTCCTGGTGATCCCATTTGTGCGGCACCAAAAAAGTATGCTAAAAAATTAATGACAAGAATTAGTTTTCAAGAATAACATACATGACTTGTAAGCGACCGATGAACTTGAATTGAATAAATTATGTGACTTTTCTGATTTTAATTCAATGTAACGGGGATGATTACATCCCAATGCACTGTTTACACTTATAATGATCGTACGATCATGGATGTGCACTGTACTCATCGCGCGCGTTGGCCACGATCGAGGGACTGTGTCTCGTCCAGAGACATTACACCACCAAAGACCCCTCAGAAATGATTATGTTAAGGTTTTATTTCATTTTGTGTTGTGGTCTGCAGCGATCGCTTGAAAGGGCAGTGATCTTCTAAGTCTGGCCTTTTTTATGTTTTTGGTACGAACAAGCACGAGCGGCGCACAGGAAGGGGCGATCACGAGACAACTAACTGCCTTGGGCTGTGCTTAAATCGAATAGTTCCAACCCACAAACAGTCGGCTTCTTCTAGTCTGGCATCGCAAAGCGTCGATCACTTCGACTGACGAGCTGTTCAGACGGTTGTTCAGACCCACCAAGCTTAGTCGTGGTTACTGTCATTGCAGGCATTCCTCGTTGCTTTTACTGCATTAAAAATTTTCCCCTCGATAAAAAATACTAGAATAGTTTACTTTCTTCTTTCGATCTACTGTAATAGCGCGCCCCAAAGACGACTAACTACGTAATTTATCCAATTAAGCTGTAAGATAGGTCTTCGAGCAGACACTAACGATCTCTCTCGTTTTCAAGTTCATAATGTGCTATATTTGCCGTTTATGCGGTGAATGCTTTTAACGTTCTTCTTTGCTTTCAAACATTGTCTAAACTGTTTTTGACAGTGAGCCCTTTAAATGTGTTTTACACTTTCCGCGCCGTTGATGCGCACCACCTACATTATCGTTAGACGTTTACCGAGTTCATTTGCTTCAGCTTTCCTCTTGCCGATCCAACTTTGCGTCATACCTAACGATGTCGGCTGTTCAGCAACGCATGCTACAGCACCTTCTGGGCCCTGAGAAATACGCGCAATATGTCGCCATTCCTGCTGATCGCAAACCCGACTTTGACGTTCTCAAGCATCTCGTCCGCTTTAACGTCCAATTCACGATGGACGTTTCTACCGGTGTCATTTCGATCCCGCCGATGCAGTTTGACAATGCTTCAAACTGATTGAATCATGTTGTTTTATCAAAATGACAATAATGTTGCTGTATTTGTAAGAAGACTTATAATAAAGTTGGTTTTAATAACAGTTGGGAACAAGATGAGTCACTGAAGCTTTTTATTAAGCTTTGTACTGACTCACACATCGCATAAATTCAATAAGAAACAGATGACTCATAAATATTGTGTGTGGTTAACAGGGAGATTTTTTAAGAAACATCAGAAAATTTTTATGCATAAAAGATCAGTAATATTGAGAGCTCTATCATATATGCGGCGTCGATAATAAATAAATGCTACAAAAAGGTTATGCCAGCTTGTCCAACAAATGTTTGTACTGATAGTACATTCCCAGACGGTCTTGTGCAATTTTTGCAAAGTCAAAATCAGCAGCCGAAACAAGGTGAACTTGCAAAAAGGAAAAGACGCCCCAGAGCATGTGGTCCACAGGAATGAATGGCAGCGATTCTTCAACAAGGTTGGTTGCTTCTTCGAGAATGTTGTCAATGGATTCCGTGGAGTGAAGTTCTTTCAAATAAGCTACCATGAACTCGGTCATGCGTGCTTTGGACGGAAGCTTTTTAGTATCAATTTCATAAAATGGTGGTGTTTTAGTGTCGTAGTCAATTGTCCACTCAACAAAGTGATTAGCGAATTCGAATCCACGGTAGTTGTAGCACGCAAATTCAAAATCAATCATCACAAGTTCCGAGTATGTTTTATCTGTATCTTGGTCCTTCTTTTCCACCAGGAGGAGGTTGTTTTCCAGAATGTCGTTGTGGCAAAATACAACTTTGCTTTGGCTTTTGGCAATGAGTTTTTTAGTTGATTCAACAAGTTGTCCAAGTTCTTCCACTGTAATTGATTTAGGGGCCCATTGACTGTATTTCTCAGGGATGATAATTATGTCGTGGGGTTTGGTATGTTCAGCCAGTTGGGTAATCCATCTATAAACAATGTTTATTAGATACATTTTTTGCTCAAAGCCATACTGTGTAAGCAGCTCCGACAGGAAATCAGGTTCTTTCCAAATCGGCATCTCAAGCTTATGGATACGAGCTATGCTCTTCGCAATTTCATTTGAAAAGCGGTTGCTTCCAAGTTCTTCATATTTCAATGCCCGTGACTATTACTAAAAGTTTTTAAAGAAGTGAAATTGAAAAAAATCTTACTGGAATGTATTCTTCCAATCGTCCGCCTTCAAAAGTACCAAACAGTTTTGGTCCTAACTTTTTTTCAGACAGCAACATGAACACAACAGTCTCAGTAACCAAATTTTTGTCAATATCTGCGTTAAAATATACTCGCAGAATAGCTTTCGTTGGTTCCGTATTTTCTGGTTGAGCGTCTTCTGCGAGGCTACATAGAAAAACCATGTTCGTCAGTCCTCCACTGGAATGAATAAATGTTTTGTTGAATGACATAAACCTACACTATTTAAAACCTTGCCTGAGTTTTGAAACGCTGAACTCATTAATGCCACTTTTTTTCCAGAAACCACCGATATACTGCTTACAAATGTTTAACGCTTTCTCCTTGAATTCATTTTGGGCATTCAGACTTGTCTTATTGTCCAACTCAGCTATGATGTCTTTAATGTTTCTAAAACTTAATTTAAAAATTTATGATAGAAAAAGTTCAGATTTAAAAAATTACCTTTCCGCAGCCATGTTGAGAAACCGCAAGTTACACACACGACCTAACACGACACTAAAATATACCTGTTTTGTGAACTGCTCGGACACAGTCTAATCAATGCGAGACATTATTAGTACTCTCCGTTTATCAGCAATCTGATGTTGTTTAGGGGTAGGGAGGAGTTAATGCGTTGCGTTTGGCTAACCTTTGCACCTTTGATTAGTTAATTCGTTTGAAGGCCTATTGAACCAATTGATTTAATCAAACTTTAAAACAAATTTTACAGCGTTAATTAAAACATTTAAAAAGTTCTATTCTAACTAAAGTGTTAAGAAAGTTTTGTTAAACAGGGTACAAGTGTATGTTTTTGTTGATCAAACGAGTTAATAAGGCATGACATTAACGTTTAAAAATCACAAAGATAACAACTTCAACAAATTTATTGATTGAGTATTAAATTGTTTGACACACAGAATTTGCGTACCTAGACATGTAACACGTTTTTCATAGTAACTAATAATGACTAACAGTATCTCACATCATTCAGATGTTGAAAATAAATTCACTGTTATAACTTGTGGTCAAAGTGATGCAATATTTTACAAACAGTAATAAGTTGTGACACATACCGTTTGAATAGCTGCTTCGACATGTTGCAAGCAGTATCGTTTCAGTTAAGTAGTTCCGCTTCTTACTTTTACGAACTACGTATTTTTTACGGTAGGATCTAACATTTCGCATGACAAAGTATCATTGGAAAACGAATCACTGTGGGATTCATTTTAAGGCAGTTTGTTCTATTATAAACGGTTCAATGTGTTTGTCACCGATACTAACAGTTTACAAGGGTTGAAATTTCGCGACCATTAATAGCGCCACTTAACGCAGGTGAAAAATTTGCGACCATGTTTTCAATGCGTTCGCTGGGAGTACAAATCTTGCGCATCAACCTGAGGGCTTTGTGCTGCAAGAGCGACAACCCCAATGCATGTTTACAGATGGTAACCGCAAGCAGCCTATCGATTTGGATCGCGCGACGCCCCTTGCGACCTTAGTAAGCCGACAGAGCTGTCTCCAGTTGTCTGGCCAAGCGGTCAGGTAAACTTCTACTTTCGAAGGACTGACGATGGATACGCTTCCATCCGAGGTCCTTCGTATGATTTATCAAAAAGTACCTTATTTACGTTTGTATCGGCTGCGACTTTTAAATTGTACTTCCAAAATGATAGCTGATGATTGCCTGCGACGCGTTGATCCATCACAGGAAGCTGTAACGATTGAATGGTCCCATCGCCGGTTATTCGTAAACCGAAAAGCGTTGGACAATGCAGATCAAATTTGCGATTTGAGTGCGTGGCCCACAGTTAGACTAACCTTTAGGGATCAAGGCTTCCCTTTTCGACGGTTTGACTGGTCTGCGGTCCTGGGAAAGTTAAACCCAAGCTTGCGGTACTTGTCAGTCTTAAAATTAGATTATTTGTACATTACTAAATCTGACCTTCTGAGACTTCTTGAAGCTTGTCCCCTTCTGACATCACTGGATTGCAATGAAATCGTGTTGGATGAGTCCATCTCCATCGGAAACGACTTGCTTCCGCGAACATCGAACCTCAACCGCCTGCGAATAACAATGTGCGTAGACGTTCAGTACGATGAAACTACATCAGCTGCTTTGCTGCAACACCACAAGTCGAAGACTCCATGGATTTCTGTATTTTATTCCCTCTATGGCCTCGATGTAAGTTTATTGTCTTTTTTGTGGGAATGTGGTGTTACTTTTCGTCCTTTTTAGTCACTGGAAGAAACTCAATATTTAGTAAGCCTCGGTGAAGCTACTAAGAATTCAGGAGAAATCACATTAGTCCGAGTAACGAATAATGGTGGCGACAACAATGGCAATGATAAACTCCTTTTTTCGCACCATTCAGTTCAGGTTATTGAAACCCCCCAAAATCCATGGATGGCCTCAGCAATTGCATACATATTAGCCCTTTGGATACTGCTTATTTGGTTTTTGTTTACTGACGCTAGCGCTAGTGTAGTCATACCTCTATATTTACTACCTCTGCTTCTTGTTTTCGTGCGCGAATCGCTAACTGTAACTGCTCATTCGCGGGCGACTGTCCTTATGCTTCGTTTTTGTCGCCCGTTATATCATGGTTTGTGTTCGTTAACAAAACGAGTATCCCAAAAATTTTGGTTCGTCAGGTGTAATGAGTGACATAACTTCTGTTTGACAATGAATAAAAGCCCTGCAACACTGCAACAGACTGGCATTGTGTGACTTTTTGTAGACTTGAAATCAACACAGACTCCAAAATTGCATGAAACTTTTGTGATTGTCCAGCTGACTGGAGGCTTATCGCATTTCGACTTCTGGCTCGTGGGAAGAAAACAATGCCGACAAAGAAGGTCAGGTCTTCGGGCCAAACATGACGAATTTCCAAGCTACTGACGTCCACGGGTTGCTTTCGACCCTCGGGCCTTGGCACATTTCAACGGGAAGCATTTGTATCGAATACACGCTTCAAAAAGAGCAGGGGGCAAAGGAGGACCCAACGAGATTGCGTGTGACTCCCGTGGGAGTCTCGACGCTGTAGTCGGCGCGAAGACGTTTTGAAGCCATGGACTGCAGCCTCATTCGGGTAACTGCCTCGTTTTGACTGACGTATCTGACGCCTCGGCGCTGCTTCTTTTTACTCGAGCTATTAAAGAAGCCAGTATCCTTCAAATGATTCCTCGAGGTTTGGGGTTGAACTTCCGCAAAGGGTGTGCCTTCTTTCGTTGGTCGATGTTGGTAGGGCTAGCATGCCGTCGCCGTCTACCTTACTTGGTTTCCATGGATGCTGTAACGTCAAGTGTTTCGTCCTTCTTCGACGTGTCGTCTGTTTTCTTGCCTTTCTCAGGTTCAAAAAATCACTTTTTTCTCAGTCATTTTTCGCCCAACTTTAACCCATCTCGTGAGTTGTTACGCTTTATGAGGTCTCCCAACATTACCTATGCAAATGGAATCGCCGTCATCCCAGGGAGCCCAGATGCTCGTATTGAAAAAAACTTAAAACTTGCCAATTGAATTTCCAGTCGTTTACGCAGGAATTTGGCAGTTTTTTTATGGTCAGACGCATCTTGTTGGTTGCGATTCGGCCTACAAACGTGGTTCACACATTTTCAACCTAGGCACGCAATGTTAACTTTCCACAAGACCACGAAAAAGTCAGGCGTGACAACCCGTTTTTCTGATGGCAAAAATATGAGTAGCCAAGAAATCTTGGTGTACGCATTTTAAAATTGGCATCTACTAATTGCGACCTAAGTGGAGTCTGCGTGTAAGGGACCTGCTACAGATGCGTAAAAAGTAACGACAAACAAGTTGTTCGTCAAGAGTAACAGTTAGGACACCCCTTGCAAATTGTGCCAATATGCTCGCTCTCTGAACATCGTAGTTTTTGCGCGCGAGAATGCTTGAGCGCTCAACGACTACCGAGATTCTCACCGTGCAGCGTAGGCTTCCTCCCTCGTTGTCCTCATGGAAATCTAGTCAAGCTCCCACGCATGAAGCATAACAATACATTGACGTGCGTTGTCCGTCCCGAAGGCACCCCCTCCCGAATGCGGTATCGGATGCGAAAATCTGCGGTTATTCTATCCGGATGATGCGTTAGTTTCCGGCTTGTTTGCCAAAACGCTTTAACTCGTTCGACGTTCAATTATCTCGCGTCATTTGCCGGTCGACATCGGACGTCCGCCCCATCACATCACTCACGCAGAGTCCGTTACAGAACGTTTTGCTTCCGAACAGTATCTGTCTTCCGGTATTGGCACAAGCAGCAATTGAATTATGGGAAGCAAGGTTGACGCTTTGTGCATGTGAGGATATCCCCCTTTCGCTCAAATTAGGCCATTGTTCCCGTTCTTTTACTTGGTTTTTTGGCATGTCGAGGCGAAAACGCAAGGCGGAGTTAGTGGGCCGGATTTTGGCGGAACTCAAACTTTGCCAGCGAAGCGGAAATTCAGTTTCTCGAATAAGTCGCGCTCAATAAGCCAAGTAAAAGCACTTGGCACAAAGGAATCACTGCCGTCGAGCCAGAGCCAAACGGTTGCACACATTGATAAACGGACTCATCGGTCATGCCTCCCGCGCGCATGATTAACGCAATTTGACCGTATCCACAACGCATAAACCTTCTTTCGAATCCTTTTACACCCTTTTTATGTGCCATCCGAGAGACTCCCAGAGCCTCCTCCAAAACCCTGCCAAGCGATGGATATTATGTATGTCTATTTTTCCGCCATCAGTTGCCCTTTTCACATGCTTGCGCTTTTTCACTTTTGACGTGCCGTGGTTTCTTCTTGAAGAATTTACAATGACGCTACCAGAACCAACGAAAGAACATCCACGCATCTCATCCCATCGCGATTACTCATAAGCGTATCAATTTTTCAGAAGGCTCCGCTACGGGCATAGTCACTCTCTTGGGAAAACACGCAGCTTCTTGTGGCTTTAAATAGGACAAAACGTATGCTTCTCGTTTAAAGATAACAGACTACAACCATGATCGACTACGTAGGCATCTTGGCAATTGTATTTTTCTACATCTTAATCTTAGTCGTCGGTATATGGGCCGGCCGAAAGACCGCCGATACGGTAGGTGAGCAGACCGAAGAGGTCATGCTTGCTGGCCGAAACATCGGAACCCTTGTTGGCATTTTCACGATGACGGGTAAGTGATTTCTGCTGCGTTTTAGTCAGATTTCTTGTCGTTTCTACTGGTAACACATTACTTTCTGGGCGTTCGTTTCTGAGCGCAGTAGTTTTGCATGGCGTGAGCCGTTTTTTTCCAAAAGCCATGTTTTTGGTAACAAAAGAAATCGGGACGTTTAAAATATTTATGCACTTGCCTTTTTGCTTCTTTGCAGTCTTGTTGACGCCTACGCGTATTTTTTCGGAACGCTTTAACATTGTTTGAAAGGGAGTAATTTAAGAAATTGGGGAGTGCGAAATATCCTAAATCAAGAAAAGTGGATGGTTCATGGAGTTTGATTAACGTCAGCACTTTTTAGCAACGTGGGTCGGTGGTGCTTACATCAACGGTACTGCCGAAGCACTTTACAATGGCGGACTCGCAGGCTGTCAAGCTCCCATCGGCTATGCTTTATCGTTGATTCTTGGCGGTATATTATTTGCCAAAAAGATGAGGGAAGAGGGATATGTTACAATGCTGGATCCTTTTCAAGTAAGCTATTTTTACGTTTTTTTTTGCTATTTTGGCAGACATGGAAAACTTTGGCAAAGCAATTGTCAAAACACAATGCAACGAAACAGTGATAAACACATTATTTAGATCAA
This sequence comes from Panagrellus redivivus, assembly GCA_000341325.1. Taxonomy (NCBI): domain Eukaryota; kingdom Metazoa; phylum Nematoda; class Chromadorea; order Rhabditida; family Panagrolaimidae; genus Panagrellus; species Panagrellus redivivus. Next base: position 600,290 of record KB455443.1, on the reverse strand, counting down.
ATATGGTCAACGCATTGGCGGCCTCATGTTCATCCCAGCTTTGCTCGGAGAAGTCTTCTGGTCGGCAGCTATTCTTTCCGCACTGGGTGGGTTACTTTGTTTCCTTTTCTCACATTCATACTTTGTTGTTTTTCCAACTTCCTGCCTCTAAATTGAGGAATCAATTCAATTGCAGGCGCAACATTGAGTGTAATCCTGCAAATGTCCATGTCGGTCTCAGTAATTTTGTCGGCATTCATTGCCGTCTTCTATACTTTCACCGGAGGACTTTACGCCGTGGCATACACTGATGTCGTACAGTTGTTTTGCATCTTTATTGGATTGGTAAGTTATTGACCTCACAACAAAAACTTGAATGAGGTTTTGCAAAATGGCGAAAATAAGCACTCATGTTTTTCGTTTTGCGATTGATTGACGTTACTACTGTAGACAATGAGCAATCCAAATGCAGTCAAAACATAAAAACAAACAAAATTTTAGTGGGTCTGTATTCCGGCTGCGTTGTTACAAGACAAAACAACGGATTTATCTCGAAACGCATCGGATTGGCTTGGAACTATTGGAGGAACTCGCGAAAGATTCCTTTGGGGCGATTCCATGCTGCTTCTTATTTTTGGCGGCATTCCATGGCAAGTGTACTTCCAGCGTGTTTTGTCTTCAAAAACATCTTCTGGTGCTCAAAAGCTGTCATTTGTTGCCGGTTTGGGATGCATTCTGATGGCTATCCCGCCTGCCCTTATTGGTGCTATTGCGCGGAACACAGGTTTGTCTTCAACTTGTCTTTGATGTAAAGTAAAACTTTAAATTTTAAGATTGGGAACTCACCGATTATGAGCCGTGGTCAAATGGAACAAAAGTTCACTCCATCCCACCCGAACAGACAAACATGGTGGTTCCCCTTGTCTTCCAGTATCTGACTCCCAAATGGGTCAGTTTTATCGGTCTTGGTGCTGTTTCTGCTGCTGTTATGTCATCGGCTGATTCTTCGGTGCTTTCTGCGGCATCAATGTTTGCGCATAACATTTGGAAGTTGACAATTCGTCCTGATGTGAGACTGTTTTATCGTAATTTTAGTTACCGTGAAGGTGTTACAGGCAAATGAACGCGAAGTTATCATTGTCATGCGATTTGCTATCATTCTCGTTGGCATTCTCGCGACGGCCATGGCATTGACGATTCAATCCATCTATGGTTTATGGTACCTTTGCGCCGACTTGGTCTACGTTATTCTGTTCCCACAATTGTGCTGCGTCGTTTACTTCCATAGAAGTAACACCTATGGTTGTCTTTTAGGATATATAGGTAAATTACTAACTTATCATTGTATTAGTTCATATTGATAAGTTACAATTTACAGTTGGGCTCTTACTCCGTCTGTCTGGAGGCGAACCACTCCTCGGCTTCCCCGCTACGATCCACTACCCGATGTATGATGAAGCCACGCAGACCCAATATTTCCCCTTCAAGTCAATGTCAATGGCGTGCTCATTCGCTTGCTGCATCGGTGGATCACTTTTATCGGAGTTCCTTTTCAAGAAAGGCGTACTTCAACCCGAGATGGACTTCCTCGGCTGTGTTGTCAACATTAGCACTGAACGCATCGCTTTGCCGTCGGATACTAGTTTCAATGTGAGCTGTGAAACTTTAGCGATGCAAAAGATGCGAAGCACTACAAATAATGGATCAGAGAACAGTTCTCTGCTTCCAACAAATGGTGGGTCAACAAATGGGCACCCATCGGCATCCGAAATGACAGCGCTTCACCCAGCATACGATGCCCACCATGATTATCTGTCAACAGATGCCAGATAAATTAAACCTTTCCAACTTTTGACTTAAAACATAAGTCTTACTGACTACAAAACTTTAACACTGTTCCGTTGCGAATGCAACTTTGTCTTCTAAAACCGTATTACACAACTTTCATCTTACCAAAAACTATTACCAAAACAAAATTCCTATATTTCTACGTGTTTCCTTTAGTTGCACTTATTCCTTCGGTGTTTACATTTTTCCTTTTTGAAATATTTATATCCTTTTGTATCTGTTTACCAGTGAATTGATCTCATTGCCTCCCGAGTGCAAATACGATACCAAATATGTACTATAGATCTTCTATATAAAAAAACACATTCTAAAGATATTTCTTTTATTGGTTTTGTAGTCGCATTCGATGTTAGGAACAATAAACTTTCATTGATACAACTATTGGTAAGAAAGAAAGGGCAGTCAGGCAATAAACAATTAAAATAAATTAAAATAACCGGAGGTTTTGATTCAGGAAAGTGAGCAATAAGCAAATACTTAAACCGAAGATAGATATTTGCGCAGTTGCAGCGCTATCAGGCGCATTTTCAACGTTACGAGCACTGTGTGCCGCTGATGGCATCGTTTCAGGGCCTACTGTATGGATAATGTACATGAGGGGTGAATCGCCTGTCGATTCTCTGTAAAGGTAATTGTGTTAAAATGTGTTTTAAAAGTTAGTTGACTTACGTTGGAACATTACTCCCAGAAAGAACTGTATCACCGTCGGCAGTTTCTGAGCGTACTGAATCATCGGGAAGAACATCAAAGCGCATTTTCATGTGCCGCCTCGCGCAGAGACCGCCATGTGCGTTGTCCAGACCGGAACGGGTTCCATTGGAAGTTGCTGTAAGTTTCTTTAGTTTGAATGCTTTTACAGTTAATATACTTACAAATGATATAGTAACTCCGACCAGGTTGGAATTCTAACGCTGATGGTAATGGCGAGAAATCTCGGAAGACAAGACTAATTGAGCTGTGTCGCTCTGGTGTTACACAGCTACCTACCAGCTTCTCCGAATGAAGTTGACAATTTTCATAATCTTCCCTCGATACCTGCAAATTTAAATTCACGTTTTCAAGAAACACATTCTCTAAACGGCTCATGACCCATGCGATAATGGCTACTTATGTGCGCGAACGGCATTGCGTGACTGTCATATGCCCCTATTTCTTTCGATGCGTGTTCCTCAGAATATGAAATGCCCCTCACCATCACTGAAAACTATACCAGAATATGTGCCGTTACCAAATCTGTAATTATAGCTCGAGCTTTAAGGTCACTCATTCATCCATCGCATGGACGATGGTCAGCAACCTTTTGCAATGGGGGAAAAGATGCAACATCCCTATTTTAAGTCGCATGTGTCAGCAGCTTTTAGAACATGATGTCTCTTCTTCATTGGCCGGATTTCCCGGACGTTTCCGACCGAACTTTGTTCCTACACAAAGCTAATTCCGTTGCTACTGCGATTTTCGACATTGAAAATTCGATGCCAATTTGGCCAATTTTTGTGGTGCTAAAGAAGCGTAAAACGAAATTTGTCGCCGCGAGGCAGCGACATGCCCTATGCTCGATTTAACGCTAACACATGTCGAACTGAGGTCAGTTTGCGCACAAAAAGAACAAACTCAAAAGAAATTCTAGCCGCAGAACGGTCTAAAAGTCAGAATGCAGGTTCCCTCGTTTAGAAATACCCATCCGACAGCCATGGATGGACATTCTTCCCTTTCTTTACCCATCCGCAATTATGAAACCGTCGGTCACTGTTTTTGGCAGTTGACGAATGCTACGCCGTCATCTCCTGCTCAAAAGAGCAGCATCCCTGAATCGACAAGTATACGCGTGGATTACAAACAATTACTATGTATGCGGGGGGACAGCTAGCATCCATCGCCTCAGGGTATGCATGCCTGCTTGTGTTCACGGGCGATTGGTCCGGTCCTCATTGCCGAAAAATGCAAATGCCGTTTCAAGTTTTTGAGGCTGCTAATATTCGCTTTTCTCTCTAACCCATCCTGGTAGTGTCCAATTGAATTAAACATTAAACACGAAAAGCAAGCGCATGCGACTGCTAAACGGCAAAAATTAGCACTTGACTAAGCGTTGGCTCGACGACAACTCGCAATTGTTTATGGTGCACAGTGACGACAAAACCACCAATTTTGGCGCGCCGGAAGTTGGTCAATACTCGAATCTTTGTGGAATGAGTGAGATAAACTGACCATGTAAAGCTTGGAGAACTCGTAGTCGGAACTTCGATGTGGCAATGGACAGATGAATGTGACACGATCCATGATTCTGACGTTTTTTACGTGATCAGTGTTACTCATATCAAACCTAAAAAAGTTAAATCATAAATAATTAGTTGCAATTCGTTGTAAAGGGGTTATAATGCAATCAACTTTCAAGTGTTTCAATCTACTTCCAAAGTGCGAACAATCAACAATAACCTTAAGATGACCGCCAAATGCTATTCTTCAAATTGCGAGGTTGCGCACTCACTTATATGTGCACCTTTATAATGTGTTTGACAACAGCTTTTCGGACAATGCCACCTATTTGTTTCCGGAATTGAAATGACAACACGATAAACACTCATTTGCATAAGATTGTTTCTCCTTGGCCGTGAACTTACACGCCAGAATCACACATCCTTTTGTTTGGATTTGAATTATCCCATCGACACGACATGCTCTGTTAATTTACCCCTTCCATGATGCCTGAGACTATTTTCTTTAAAAAAAGTGTCCATCGTACAATGCGCGAACTCCCGCTGCCCATAACGATCACATACACATACTGGGAGTCGATTGTTTATAGAGGATTTACGCCCGAGACAGATGCACTTTCGTTGCCGAAAAATGAACAATTGCCATTGTACTCGTAGCGGCTAATTGAATTCAAATGCGCGGGTACCCCCACCCGGTTGGATGAAATCAGCTGGTGCCAAAGTCGGCAGCGAAAAGACACCACCACACCCAAACTTTAGCTCTTTAGGTTTGATGAATTCATTCAAATCTGGGTCAGATTGAGTCAGCATTTGTTTCGGAACAAAGGCAGAACGAAAAAAGGCTGTTGACAGACATCAAGCTGCTTTTTGTGTGATTCCAAGTTGTGAGGACTGACTCACGAGTTCAAAGTGACCTTGCCGAATGTACAATGCCAGTGGCACTAGTTGAACAAAAGCCATCCATCACTTCCCGCAGGTGGGCTCATTGCGCAGGAACGACAGTGCATTGGCACTCAGAAATACTTGTGCAATGATTTATGGCCTGACTGTCTTTTGAGCCTCGTAAAAATGTCCGCCGGCCGCGTCGGCGGATTGGATTCTACAGATCTGCCGACATCACCAATTTGCCGTGATCCCTCCAAGTCGGTCGATTGGAAAATCGGTTTAACTGAAGTACATGATGTTAACGTCTCCTAAGAAAGTCAGTGCACTTTTTTGTCTTTCATCCGCTCCGAATAACGTAAAAAGGCTGACAAAAGCTGGCAGCCTTAGGCGAATACATTGTTCTTTACGGACTACGTAACGCATTGCTACTTTGCAAACCCATCAATGTCATTAGCTTTTTTGACGGTTGAGGACGGAGAAAATGCAATGCTAAAAATACGAAAAGACGACGGTACACCCTGATTTAGCTAGTCCGTCGCTAAGTCGATGTTGAACTTCTGTTTCAGCAGCACACCCGACAGCTTTTTGTTGATTGTCTTAAGCTGAGGGTTAGCTTGGGTGCTTGCTCCTTGTTAGTGAGATGACCAACCGTCTTGTTTGCCATCGACGGCGACCCTCTCCATCCGACTAAAAGGTCAATTATTACGGCACGTAGTGCGGGGGCAAACTGCGCTACCCCGTCGAGTGCCTACCAAATCTGGCCTCCTATGCTCGTAATTGATCCCGATATTAAGAACATGGGACTCAATATGCCATGCATCGCACGGAAGACACCAACCGGAGAAGAATATCGGGCATTCGGGCATTAGATGGTTATCTATCATTGAGCCGAGGTCGAGGAGCACCCACAAATCATTCTATAGTCGGTCAAATCAAAGTAGGCATATACCTGGCGATTTGCGCAATAGACATAAATGTTTTTCCGCGGATTGGTCAAACCTTGCCGATCCAGAGATGCATGTTTAAAGCTGTTCATCGCATGGTTAAACTGCAATCGGGAGCGACGACGACGGTGTTACAGGACAGAGAGGGGCTCCTGTCCGATTGTTTGCCCCCTTTTGGACAAAACACTTTAACTCCCGCTTCCTTTCACTCTTAAGAGACATAAAATAAAGGCGGTGGTGCTTTGTTTCGAGAGAGTGGAGATCGTCTCCCGCTTAAGTCCGTGCTTGAGAAACATAATAAGACTGTCATACCGCAAATCTAACACTCACAGCTTGTTCAAAAACTGAAGCCCTGTGACAGCCTGCAAACAAATGTTCGCTCGATTCGGAAGGTCCCTCAAGGATCCAGGATGTCATGCCGACCCGAAAGGTACGCAATTATAGCTTACCGCTAGCCTAGCTATCGTGAGCTAGGCTTCAATTGCCTCTAATTTCTATCAACACGGTATGCACGTTCGGCGTGCCAGATTTGGCACCAGCATCCAGCGGAGCAAAGATAATTTGCATGCAGAGGCACCTGTCCGGGATTAGCCGCCTAATAGTGAAGCCGCCGCGCGACTCAAAGATGATAGCCGTGGGAGCCCTGTAGAACCGCAAAGGAAAAGCGAAACGACGAGATATGCTTCATGTGACGATGAATGTGAATGTAACCCCTTGCTTTACCGAAAAACCCTCCAAGAAAGAACCCCAAACTACAGAATCGACTTAATGTCCCCGGAAACGCAGTCTTTGCTAATTAAATAGGAAGAAAAGCTCGTAAAACACACCCAGACGCGGTTAACTAAACTGCCGTATTTTTTAATCGTTTCACTATCAGCAGTGTTCGTGTTCCTTTCGAACAAAAAACGATAGTGCATCAATTGCCAGAGACCGTCATAAAAAATCAGTCGAGAAAGAACGGAGTCATCGCAACAGCAATCAAGCGAACGACATGTGATTGGGGGCCTCCTGCCGGTCTATTTTGGCGGCTGCCATCGCTAATCCCGACGACGTCCAAAGCGCTTTCGAAGCCGGTTAGATGCACCTTGCGCAACCGCAACTGCCTTCATTATCATCATGTCCTCAAATGTCACCACCTAAAGGGCACCGGCATGCGTTCACCGAAAAAGTCAAAAGCGCATCGTACCTGCTTGACTGACATGTGTTATAACATCGACATTTTGACGGAATTGTGATTCGTATTCCCGAAAAAGGAGAAACAATGCTGCTTGAAAAAAAGTAAGGTGACAGCGGCTGCTCGGTCCCGTCGATCCGGCGACAACCTTCATCGTTTTTGTCTTGCGTGTCAACGGCGTGGCGAACCCCGTCTCTTTCAACTCATCGAAAAACGTTTTGATTTTGAATTAAAGACAGAAATAAATGCGTCAAATGAAGGAAATGCGTGTGGCGGCGTTCGCTCATGGACCTGTTCGACTGCCTCCAACCGATTCAACATCGTCTTTAGGTGCTATGAAATGTTCCAAAATCATGAATGCAAGTGCTAGCATTATCGTAGTTTTGCATGAGTAAGAGTGACCATAAACGTCTCTTCCGAACCGATTTCACGGATTTTATGCCCCGAGTAAAAACTGGAAAATAACCATGCGCTAAAAGGCAGCCAGCAAACAATGTGGCAAGAAAGTTCGGAGAGAAAAAAAACCGGCATCTCCGGGGAGTCATAATAGGGGACACAAAAGCGCGATAATCTTCTCAGGGAGAAGTCGCGAAAAAAATACATCAAACTGCAGAAGGATTCAAACTAGTAAAACTCACATAGGATTTGTACTGTTCCAGTAAACATCAGGCAATTTCTTCGCATTAGCAAAAGTCATGGATGTCATTACAAGTAAAAATACACGGAATAAGCGATGATTGTTGTCGTTGCCAAAGGGCAACTTTGGGCGCCAACACTCATCCATTACGAAGCGGCATCAGTTTATTCACAACAGTCGGGCCGTCATGGCAAAGCAACAACAAAATTGCTGTGAATAATGAAGCAGAAAAAAGTCGAAAGGGATTCGCAAAAAGGGCTCAAGAGGGCTTAACTTGATTGAGAGTGAATAAATATTATCACAACAAAGTGTGTTTCGACAAGTTGACAAGTAACTAGCAGGAACTCGAGCAATTCAAACAAGCGAACTACAATAAGTCCAAGGGACGGACAACCGCAGCAGTCGTCGTCAACCCCCGACGACAGCGCACACCCTCGGACTTGCGGACTCCGCCCTAATGACAGCTCGCATGGATCGTGGTCAGGGTTGCGAGGCGAACCCTGTTGCCTTCGCGTTGACCGACTGACCAGAAGCTAAGTAAAACATAAACATTAACGTAAACACATTACGTCAGGAACAAAGCTTTGTCTCAAATGTTGAAGTACGACACATCCAGACAGTACTAATGAAGTCGCTTGAAAAAAGCGCAATTTCTGAGTATTTAGTTTTTAAACTTTAAAAACAACTATAAAAAATTCAATCAATTAAATAATGCTGCACAGTTTATGCCACGGACGACTCGGTTATTAAAAAAACAATGGCAAAACTCCGGTTTTAAATGTGGCAGAATCGGTTATGTCTCGTAGGGTGATTTAACAAAGCTCATAAACTATAGAGATTTTTATGTGACTGATAATAGGTAGCAAGTACGCAATTAGATAGAACCCGCGTATTGCGAAATAAGTTAAACGGGTATTATGTTAATGTTACCTATCACTACTTTAGTTATTTGTATTCCGAAGTGCGACGCGATAATATAACACCGGTTATGGATGGTGTTGTGTTGCTGGCGGTTAGAACAACAGTTTATGAATGCAACTTTCTCCGATCCTTTAGGTGGCTGGGAATACTTGATACGTAATAATAAAACAATATCAAATAGAAATCGTATTAGGTGTCGCCTGTAGGGCGTCGTAACGCATATGCTGATTCCTTTTCTACCGGATACCCAGACTACGAGGACCCCGAAATACCGTATAAAAGGCGCCGTCGGGCAGTTTTCTGGTTTCCGCGATCCTCCTTACCCGGACTTCAACGCGATAAAATGTCGGCAGAGCGTCGGGGGTTATCCATTTCGTGCGTAGCCGGCGTAAGTTTTAAACGTTGTTATGCTTAATTTTTGACGTAATCTGTATTTTATAGAACAACTATTCCTCCCGGTTGCATCGTTTTGATGCTGTTTGGGCAACTCCCAAGAAGCGTGCTACTGCGCCGCCGATGGTGTCAACCTTCTCAACTGTGGCACGCAAGTATCCGCCAACGGGAATGGTGGAAACTATTCCCCGACTCCAGATTATCTTCAATGGCCCATTCGATGTCAAACAGTACTGCAAGGTCAAGCTAGTGAATACCTCCGGTCGTGGCATCGGCTGGACCTTTAAGCCCACAAACATAAAGAGGGTAACTGTTACACCTGAAAGCGGAGTCCTGGGCCCCAACGAGAGCATCCTCATCGTCGTTGGCTGTGAAGCCTTCAGGGTCGGGAAGGACGTTCGCAGTGATGTACTGATCTTCGAATGGGTCAGCACCCCCGATGACGCGGCTTCGACTTTTCGTCGCGTTTGGCTGAGCCAAGGCGACGGACGCCGAAAAAATTTAGTTATAAAATATAACATTTGATTTACTAATCCCTTGAGAACTGATAAAGATGTGATGTGTACCTATCGTTATTATTATTAACGCTTTACATTTACCGCCATTGTAATGCCACTTCCACGTAGCTAAAACAACAAAGTAATTTCCTGTTAGCCAGTATGACTCTTTTGCTGGGATAACCGAGCTGAGTTGATCTAACCTAAACAAAAAAGTGGTAAATGACTAAGCTAAATGCATTTTTGTAAAAAAAAGAGCTATGTTAACCGCCGGCTTGCGGGCATCAATAGTGACACATACCGTTCGAGGCGGCGGTTCGTTTTCCAAAACGGTGGCCACAGGAATGAGCTATGGATGATAGCCACTTCGATCATTCGTAACCCTTTCAGTCATTGCCGATTTTCTTGTTTCAAGCCATTTTGATTCAGTTTTTTATTCATTTGGCATTGGTTGAAATTTGGTAAACCATCATGTCCGCCGTCAAATGAACAGTTATCATTGATGCCATGTCTATTATGAATGAGATCAACACTGCTATCGATGAACTCTTTGAGAAAACCGAGTGCTGTTAGAATAACAACTTGTGAGCGGAATTTTTTACCGATCGATGCATTTCCGCGGCTTTTTGTTACTTAAAAACAGAACACGATTAAATGCGGAAAATACCGTAATAAATGTCTCCCACACGTTTGTGTGAGGTTCATGGTAGCCCTCACGGCAAAATTGACTGTTTGAAGGGTTATGCTGATTCTCTTTCCGTCGGATGCCCCAACCCCCGGACCGCTGGAACATTAAATTACCGTATAAAAGGGGACGTCGGAGTGTTTTCGGGTTTCTTTCGACTCAGAACTGAAACGATGGCCTCGGGAGGTCCTACCCCTCTACAAACGATGCGCCCTCGTCGACGTCTCACGGATGTCTCTATGCGTAGGGTTTCTGACAGTACTACGAGCATTGTCAGGTCAGCAGTGAGTTTCAAAGCCGAAACTTTTATTCGTGTTAATACCTTATTCATCTTTACAGCCAAATAAATCTGCTCCTCCGCCATACCCCAATACCATTGAGATCGAGCCCAGCACCAAGATCGCCTTCAACGCCCCATTCCGGGTCAGCCACGTCTACCACCTCAGTATCACAAACACTACCTCGTGGCGGATCTCGTGGATGGTCAAAACCACCAACCAGACGCGTCTCAGCGTGATCCCGTCGTGCGGAATTCTCGACCCCAAGGAGAATATCATGTGCGGCGTATCGTGCAATTCCTTCAAATCCGGAACCAATGAACCCGTCGACGACCGGGTCATCATTGAATGGATGAACACCCCCAAAGGCGCCACCAAGACGTTTCACCGCGAATTGTTCGAGCAAGGGGAAGTTCTTATTCGCCGAAAAAACCTCCCGGTTGAATACAACCCTTAAGTTTGGACTTCTTTCTATTTTCACGTGCAGGGTTTAGTAAATTTTAACTAAATAAGCGGTGTGTTGAGTGAACTTGAGGTTATGCAAAAACGCACACCGATAAAGGACATTTGAAAAAGGATGTGCAGCGGTGAACGCATGGGCTGTGTGAGGCGCAGTCACATTATGAAACTCGGTTCTAATTTAAATGCAATTTCAATGTGTTTGCGTCCCGTGCTTTGAGACAGTCTTTTTTAACTGATCTGTTGTCCTTTCGTAGTAGCCCTGTCCGCACATACGCCCATTTCGAGTGCACCGGCGGCGGCGGTGTGCGTGTCTCTGTTTTCTCGTTTTGAACACGTTTCGTCGTGTACTGTATTCTGTTTTAGGGCGAATTGCCTGACCGTCTTGTAATACTGCGTATCATTCCCTTTATTATGTTACCTGTCATTATTTACAATGTTCTTTCTCCCCCCAAACGACGAGATGGGTTACTTATTTCCACGTGCTTATTTCCATTGTCTAATCAATATTGTAAATTTAGATTTCCACTCTTATCATACCGCTTATCGTGTCATTTGTATTGCGGGTTTAAAAACAATTCAAAACTGACGAATTTCAGGAAATTGCTCTACTATCGTCCAACCACCGGTTTCACGCCCCAATCATGCGTAGCGGAATTAATGCAACCATCAAACGGTCTGAAGACCATGTCCGCCGGCACTACAAGCAAGACGGTATGTTTTTTCCCTTTCCACACTTTCAACCTTTGTTTTTCCATATTCGTTATGAATAGTTGTTCTAATTTACTATTTTCAGACGCGTGTGTGCACACTGAGGAGCGCAAACGTTGGTATTCCGGTCCCGACGAACCTGCCTTGCCGTTGGACATTGACCTGGCTCGTCTGAATGCCAAACTTTGGGCTGCTGCAGTTGATCCGATGGCGCACTATCCGATGTTCTTTCGCAACGCTCGTGCTACTTTCCGGATTGATCGTGATCTTGCGAACTCTGTGGCCTACTTCAACACCCTCCAAAAGGTGGCTCCCAACGACGCCAAGTTTGGCCGCTACTACCTGGTTTTCAACCGCCGTGGCGACCTTACCCGTGGAAGACTTATCGGCTACCAGCCCGAAAACAAGATTTGCCGCGTTTTCCTGGTGGACGAAGAAGAGTTCCTTTCCATCCCGGTCGATGATATCCGTGAAATTCCGGCCGAATACATTAAAAATTGGGGTCATATTCGCAGTGCGTCACCGTCTTTGTAACTTTGCCAAGTGCATTCATTTCACCCCTGGTTTTCGGTGTTATTTAATATTGTTACTGGGTTTAACAAACTGATTGAGCGTTGTTTCACGATATTGTTATGTAGTTGATTATTTGAATCTGAATACCTTTATTTTTGCAGTTATCCATTATAAACTTTATTAATCTAGAATTTTGTCTCCGTTTGATTTGTATTCCCACGACGTGGAAGTGACAAAGCCGTCGTCATCATCTTCCAAACTGTTGTTGTTCAAGACAGCTAAAAAAATCGTTTAGTAGGGCTCAACTTTTTGAAATGGGCTTACGGAATGTGGCGTGGTCTGATTCAGAGCGATTCGGGCCACCGACTGCGGAATCACGGGTCGAAGAACACGTGGATTCCGATGTTTTGAGGGCTTTGTAGGCAAACTGATTCTTAACGCTCTTTTTGGCCTTCTTTGGTTTTCGCTTTTTCGGAAAAGCGACCAGCTTTTCAGGAGTTTTGTTAAGATGGTTCACCGACTTCTTGTCGTCTTGCCACTGTGAAGCGAGGGAGATGGACTTCTGAACTTGTCTTTTTTTGTTTTTCCCAGGATTTTTGCGACGACGCGGGACTGCATAAAGAGGGGTATCTGAAATGCAATACCAATGATTTTATAGCTACAATGACTTCAAAACTTACAAGTATGATCGTCAGTGTTGATAACGAGGTTGGTACGGCTACTATCTTCGCACTCACTCCAGTCGAACATTTCAGATTCGAAATCAGCTTTGAACGAATGAGTGGCGGTCGTAGCATCCAGCGCTTTTTCTACTTGTTTCTTTGACGGTAGGCGTGCTATCGAAGCAGTTGCATTTTTAATACGATTACATACGTTGCGAGCACTTTCGCCGAGTTTACCGAGCATGGTCGATGGCAACGAACGGAAACACGACTGGTGGAACCCTATCGACGCCGAGGTCCTTGATGAACCGACAACCAGGGAAATTTCCATGGCATACACCTTCTTTTCAGTTTGGGCACCACAATGAAAAGCGTACCCTGTTCTGCTTTCCCTCGTGAGGTGTTCTCCTTTAAGAAACGGTGTTGCTCCTACGTCAACGACAGCACCACCCCTCAAAAAGTCCAAAATTTTCCATCCAGTAGGTACAATTTATTTATTTCAATGAAAGAAAATAAAACTGAGCAAAGTATGCCCTTTAAAAGGGCGTAATGGCACTATGGGGGAAACTGATGTGATCAACAGAAGTATTCCTTGTTCACGGCAGGCTCAACTAAGGGTTCGGCAGATTTGCTAGGGCTACAGTAAGCTACCACGTTTTCATTTGTTTTGTAGACGCCATCCGGTCGACTTCGAAGATAGCATACACAAATACAGATCATAAGGGCTAAGATGAAGGCTGCAAGTACGCCCAGGACTGCTGAAATTACCACTATCATTGAAAGAAATCACCGAAAATAAAAAAAAACTTACGCGTTATGTACAAAAGATTTTGCTGAGTCTTAACAAAAGATGAAATCTGAATGTCAGATGCGATATCAGCCGTCTCCGGAGGCTGATTGTATTGCAGATGATCATATGGACAGCTTCCGAACCGTATTTTACCCTTATAGTTTAATCGAGAATCTGTTGGGTCTTTCAACGGGAATGTTGAACCGACTTGCAAGCGAGAGATGCAACCGGTAAACGCTGAAACACAAAAATGAGTTCAACTCTCGGTTGTTGCTGCACTTACTTTTATCAATAAAGCTCCAAGAATTGAAATTAATGAAGAAACTGAAGTTTCCATCAATTTTGATTGCGTCTTCGTTGTTTAACTTCAAACTAAAGGCCTTCTTTGTCGCACAAAATTCGATATCTTTTGCTTTGTCGTCATGCACAATTTGTTTCGTGTACGTTTCGTTGTGATGGAAAAACACGCCATCATAAATTAATACGTTCAAGTGGCCTAATGGGTCAATGCTGAGGTTGAAGGAACTTTCGGCGAAGTGGGCTTTAGCTCGAATCAATGAGACATTACTAGTCAATGTGTGGACATTCATACGGTAGCATGTTGAAATTTGACCAGGATGTTGCCATGGGATGTACATTCGGGAGCCAACGGGGACCCACATTCCGACTTCTGTAATGTAATGGTTTACATACATTTTAAAACTAAAATGAGGTTAAAAGGTACCTTGATCACATTTGTCACCACCAAAAGGTGTTCTCGAGCAATTGCATTTGTAAGTGTCATAGAACTCAACGCAATCTCCATTATTGCTGCATCGATTGATTTGACAGTAGCCAGTGGCACCGAGTTGAATACCAAGAGGATTCTGTTTACGAACCATTTGGCCCAACTCAATTTCACGTCCACACAGGTAGAATCCACGGATTTGACCGGCATAACCAGCATTGCCACGAGATGTCCGAGATCCGACAATGTAGGTGTATGTAGTCGGCAGCAAATAAAACGCGCTTAACGTTTTCTCCTTTCCATCAACTACTATTTTCATTGAATACGGATCGACTTCCCAATAAACTGAATGCCATTCGTCATCATTTATCGCATTATCGGAGGTAATTTCATGTGTTCGACCGGCATTTACAAGTTGCCCAACGACTTTGCCACCACGAACGAACAATTGGAACCAACGTTCACTGTTTGCCGATTCCCATGTCCAAATTGTCATTTGCGTGTGTGAAAATTTTACTTGGAAATAAATATCGAATACATTGCCATGGAAAGACTGTGATCCGACAAGGTGTTGGTTTCGGTCGACAAATGTAATAGTTTCGTGGACGTCTGAAAATGTGAATTATTACTAAATCTAAAGTTTTTCATTCTTACATCTCCGTGCGCACTGTAGCGGTCCAATGTTAACCTTTGCAGTTGTTTTAGGCCCCGTTCCGCCGACAAACAACTGCATTATCGGAAGCAGCTGACTATGTGTATTGTAACCTTCATCAACGCCATCTCTTCCAGAATCACAATTACACAAACTGTGATGAACACAACTTGAATTCATAGCACAGGAACACATCCGTGAATACGGTGGCGCATCAGCCCATTGTAATCCATGTTGTCCATTACGTGTCGCATACCAGGTCGATGGTCGTCGCTCATTGTTGTACGTCATTAACTTTGCGCCCCCTTGGCATTCAAAGCGCATGTGTTGGCGACAGCTTTCGAAGCCTTCGACAAAACGATCTAATTCGCTGTCACTGATGAGGTAATTCAACTCTTTTCTGACAGCTCCAGGCTCTGTTTCACCAGCGACAATAACTTCAGGGTCTTTGAAAAGGTCACCACTTGATGTTGTTGAATAGTATTCGAGGATAGTCCAATCATCCTGATCGTCCAAATTGGAGGACTTTTTGCCGTCTTTAAGGTTACCGATGGCCGTCGTACAGCGCACTGTAAACGGTTTTAGAGGGCCTCCACCGTCCAAGTCGATTGTCACATTTGGTGAGGGTGAAACTTTCTTGTAGTGTTTCAAGTTTAATAATGGATGATGCACTTTCGGCTCGGCCCGGATAGCTGTTCGATAATCCTCACAAGACCGTGGTAAAAGTGATGTGTGACAGTATCTACCGCCATAGTGCTCTGTACATTCGCATTTCGAGTGATCCAATTCTGTCTGTACACACTTTCCACCATTTTCACACGGATTCGGCATGCAATGATCGATGTATGAACATTTTCCCTTTGAAATCTTTCCCGCAATGATCGCGGCCGACTTCAAATCGACAGTCGCACTACGGTAGCATCCTTGGGCTGCCAATCGGAAGGAAGACATTCGCAATCCTATTTTTCGTACAACCGCACCTTCCAACCAAAGCACAGTCATTCCATCGACGTCGATATCAAGACGGCCGCCACGAAGCTTCATTGACAATGCATGCCACCCGCCATCGGTGACTTGAATGAGGGGCGATGATGCCTGGCGAATGCGTTGTTGGTCAGCTTCCAACAAAAGGGTTTCATTTGCATCAATCGCAACACTCACAAGTGTTGCATTGTTGGCATCAAACACTGCCAGCAAAACGGACGCCGCCGGAAGGACTCGGAATTCAAATGCAAAAGGTAGGAATGAATACGGTATGACGACGGACCCGCTATGAATAGTCAGTATTTGAGGTTTTGGCATTTGGCATTCACGTAGGGTGGCAGGTGCAAAACTGAGGAGGTCGATGTTGTTGAGTTGAATTCGGGCAAGACAACCATGGAATGAAGTTTCAATGTCGGCACTGTACTGATCTTGGGGACGGCCACCAATTTCAATTTGAAAGTTGAAATCAAGTTTGCGATACAGTCCAGATGGTGTTGTCGCATTCATGAGAATACCGTCAACGTAGAGTTGAACAGAATCAAACTGATGAGACCATCGCATTTCATGCCATTCACCATCATTGAGTGCTCGACCACCCGTGATCGACGTTCTTGATAGTGATCCAAAGTCGAAAATCGTTTCAACAGTACCACTAACAATCTGTGCAATCAACATGTCTCCTTGATCAGCCACAGAAAAAAAGAATACACCATTTTCAAAAGTGCGGAATGTTACAATTAACTCGTTCTCATACATTGAGACAAGACCGGCTTTGAAGGAATCGACCGTATAGGGTTGAGCATCAAAATAGAGAGGATGGCTAGCTGAAGTTACCCAATTATGCACTGTTTCACTGTTTGTCATCAAATGCTTACGATATTTACATGCAGTTATTAAAATTAATGGTGACGGATCCATAGGATGCGAAGGAAATACCGGTACAAGGCGGATAGCTCGTGAAAGCAGGTTTAAGTGTAGCCATTCGACACTGCTTGACGAAATTGAAGCGTACACAACCTGCATTTGTTTATTTTGCATTACTTACATAATCTATTTTTCAATGCTTACTTGTTTCTGACCATTTTCCATAAAAACAGGACTAACATGGTCGTCGGAAATCATCGAATAAATGTAAAATGCACTTAAGGGCGCCACAACTGCTATTCTTTGTATTTTGTGGACTGTGCCCAAGTCAGCCTCGTAATTTGCATATTGCTGCTCGAAGCACTCTTGGCCGTCTGCAAAAAGTTGGCATACAGTTAGATTGAGTAGTGAAAAGAAAGCGTCGAAACCAAATATTTAGCAATCCCCTGAGGCATCGCGCTATGTTTTCACTCATCATGTGCCAACAATGTTTGGTGGGGGGTCTAATGTAAGCTCGCGAAGGAGCGGATATAGCGCACTTACTTTCATGGGTGCCAATTAGTCAAAACAGCAGGACTTCTTCCCTTCAATTTGGACTATCTACATCTACAACAAACCCATCGTTTGTGACTCCAATAAAGGGGTTCATCAATCGGGGTTTTTTGGTTTTGTGCTTGTTGTCGCAGACGACAACGACCCGTCGTCGTCCGACTAATTGTTCAATTGGCATTCGGTTTTAGGCCAAGAAAGGGATGACACTTTTTCGCGCCTTCTTCTAAACTAGAGGACCTCGCTAAACCCCCTCCTTGGCTGCGAGCCATCCGTAATCCAATTACACACGCTTGGATCTGCGGAAACTGACAGTGGTCACTAATCCTAGGGTGAAGGCTTCTGGAGGAGCTCAGCTTCCCTTTTCGGTCATTTTGGCAATGCTTCAAAGGCGACACTTTTCGGGTATAATTTTCACCCTCTTTAACCGTGCGATTGACCAGAGTAGCAATAGTAAAGAAACATGTTGGCACTTTTCGACGAGGCGCGACACCCTTAGGGAATTTGCGGGTTTTGGGTTGTCATTGCGGGGTAAGCATGCATCCCGCTTTGCAAATAGCGTAATATTAACGTTATCTGCGTACTTTTATCCCCAAATAACTATAAATGGAATTGGATTTTTCATATTTACGGATGGGTGAAAACAAATAACAAATTTAATTAAAGCAAACAAAGTTGCAAAAACTAACGAGCAGGCTTCAAAAGCAGCAATAGCGTAGAGGATATAATTAGGAATGAAGTTGACGGTAGCATTTTTAGCAACATATTAGTCGGCTTCAACATGGAACTTTTTTCATGACTGAAAATAGGCTGAACCCGGTTGTCGATCTGAAAAACGAAAGTAAAAAACAATGATGGCGAAAGTTTATTTCACATGAAGCGGATAATAAACGTCACTTTGGAAGTTTGAAAACCGCGGAGGTCTAGATGCCAAAACTGGCGCTCAAACAGAACGTTTTGAAACCCTATAACAATAATTCAACTCAAAGTAGCTCATTAATTGCAGGGGACATCAAAGATGACAAACGGCCCATCAACAAGTGCAAACATTTTCGTTATGGATGAACGCGTTAGCAAAATGTGTTCGCGGAGACCGTAAAACGATCGTCTGGGGCGCGCGGAAATGGCAAATGGCACAAATTACAACTTTTCGGGAGAACTATCTATTGAACATGTTCGGACGAAAAACGTTTAGTCAACGCTTATATTGGCCATAACGCGGGATGCTTCCGTGGAAACTCTATGGCCTTGAGAGCTCCTGCGAAAAGTAGAGTAAAAAAACTGCCGCTGGGGGTCCATGCTCATGTGGGGGAAGAAGCACTCACGCCCCTGTAGGAAGACGAGAGTGACATCCGCATTTGCATCTCGGGAGACATACACGTTTTGGAGCAAACGAGGACGACTACCGTCTTAAGTCGTCTGTCAAACTTGCGCTAATGGCTCAACAACAAAAAAACACATGGACCATTCTGGGGACACTCCTGGGACCATGAAGTTTTAAGCGGGGAAGAAATTGAGGGAGAAAAAGTCAGTTTGGTGGGACTAGAAGCAGGGTTAATGAACGAATGGGGCGAAACGATGGTAGGCGCGGGAAGCCGGGGTCGTCGTCGTCGGCGCAAAAGAGGCACCCACAAATTTACAAATTTGTCACTACTCCGACAACAGCGGGGGTATAAAGCGGCTCGAATAATCCACCTGTCGAGTGCCTTCCAATCTAACTACGACGACGAGATACAGGTCCACGGAGAGGAGTGAGCGAACCCCTTAATCTTAAGGACACCTCGACTCGTGGCAGCTAGCACGATGTGTGTTAGCCTCAGGGCAAATCGGTAACGCCCGGATACCAGCTGTTGCGGTTGGTCACCCTAACAAGATATCAAACCGATCGGCGATTGCTGTTGTGGACGCTGACCACACTGTCAATATGGGTTAGGATGACAGCGTCGACCCGTTTTGCAATTCAATATAAAGACTTGACCGGAAATACTCATTGAAAAATTTCAAAGACAAGCAAAAGGCATGTCGTGGGAACGGGGAAAAAGAACAGTGCAACTAACGGCACAATTCTGGGGTTGCGCAAATTTTTGAATGCTTCATTGCCTTTTCGACGAATAAAGTCCAAAGTGTTTCCCATGTTATACAAAAGACAACCGCCAAGGGGCACGGTATAATCCATCCGAGAAGGGGAGGTTCTGACACAACCCCGAGGGTGGGACAAAGCCCAAGGGTGTTTTTAGTCAAACTATTTGGGCTTAAAGGGGGTAAACAAGGGAGGCGGGCGATTGTTAACGAATTTCCAGCAAAAACTGGGGAAATAGATTTAGTCAAACGGTTTTAAACTTATTTAAATAAGGCAAAAGTAAGGCAATCAAGTAACTCTCGGCAAAGAGGGAGAACAACAAAGTTGAATGAACGAAACAGATGAATTACACGACGATGGATGGCATTCGGGTGCCGAGAGTAAAGCGTGCGCGGCTATTGTATGGTACACGAGAGCCGGATTAGCTGAGTGCGCGAGAGAGGCCAATAATGACAAGGGTCAATCTCGGGGAGTCTGCCGGCTTCCCCTATAGCTCCCAACACGTGCTACTAACTAAACTCAAACAGTGCTTTTTGGCTGTGTATGAAACCGCACGCCTAACATAGCCACTGCTTTTCCCCGGGTTCAAACAACTGAACAAGCTGCAAAAATAGACAACAAGCTATGTTCATGCAATGAGGACCTCAGGCGCTATAAAGTCTGGACGATGGGGCGCGAACGGAAGGAAATCCATCGTGACTTTGCGCTAGTTTCAGTGCCTTTTTGTCGCTTATTTAATTCCGATTCATTTGAAGGATGGCCAAAGACTGTCCTGTTGTCTTTGATGACACTTTTTGGGCAAAGTGAGGACACATGCCATCTGTTTTGAAAACCTTGGCAACAATAATACTCCACAGATGGCGGCATAGGTGGGGCCAAAAGGATTGGATTCATATTTAATGAATCACCTTATTTCGTGATTGCGCAGTGCGCAACAAGCCGGACAGTTGGGTGTTGCTTGAAAGACAGATTGGGCAAATGCCGTATGCATGCCGAAATAATTGATGAAGGCAGCCGATGGTGTTCCCTTTTTCGGGAGCGCTAACTACACCGAACGGAAGGAGATGGAAAAAAACCTTGAAGGTCTGTCGATTTGGGAAGGCGTTGAAGCATTGCATAAACGATGAACGTGGTTGCTTTTGGCAATGTAAGTTGGACTGACAGTGCTATGCACCGCTCTTCTCCTCCCAAAAAATTGGAACCAGACCACAAAAAATAGACTTTGAAATGCCAATGTAACTGCATTGCGGTCAGCCCAGATGGTTGCAACTTGCATGCAAAAAGTTTTAAAAGGCCTGAAAGCAATAAACGAACAGACACTTCTACTTCTGTTGAGCGAGGCGACGAGTGATTGTTTGAAGAGCGGATTAGAACGGAGCCAAGAGCTGCACTTCATTTGGCCCTCTTTTTATTACTGAATGGACTTATTAGTAAAAACGAGAAAACATCGCGCAGTCAGCTTGACCCTGGCTGGCTATTGACGGCACAACAAGGAGAGAAAGATAGGTGAAACCAATTCCATCGCATCGAGTTGAATCGGCCTCGCGCGGCAGGAGGCCATCAAAGCAAAGACAGAACAATGCCTGGGTATTCGTCGATAAAGAGGATGCAACCTGTACCTCACGACAAAGCTGCATGCCGTGTTGAAGAGGGTTGTCAACAGCCAGAGACAGTGAATGCAATGCGGCGTCGCGTGGTTCTAAACTGTCGAAGCCTGTGAAGAGCTACCGGGTCTTATGTGCACTGATTTTGCATCCGATGAGGTACTTCAGTCAACAGCAACTTGACACGCTTGTTGGAAATTAAGTAAGAGTGGAAATTGCTTTTCAAGGTTCAAGGGCTTCCATTGTTGAGGCTTAAGGGTGTTGCGGTAAATTAGCGTTGTTTTTATGGGAAAAATAAAGTAAATTATATAATTTAGTACAATTTTTAACAGAAAAAGTAAACATTAATGACAAAAATGATAAACCGAGATTAAGTTCGAACTATATCCGTAGAAACCGCTATCCATTTCGAGCTGTTTTACTAGTCGTCGTCATTGAACATCCAGATGCGAATCTTAACGTGGATCAATTCCAAAAGGTCATCCAACGCTACATACTGATCGTTGGATACGTTAGGATGTTTCACAAGAGCACTGATGCATTTTTGGTAATCAACATTGGTAGGATTGACGGATAGTTCTTCTGAAGTTACGACCAATATCTTCATTTAGACCCACTTCAACTTACTGAGATTAATGTCCATCATAATACTGTATTGAAAACGCAAACGCTTCTTCACTATCTCTCGATTCCAGTTTTCCCTTTTGAAAGACATGAAGGGGATGACATATTTTTCAATTGTCTTTTTATACATGCCAGGAAAGTTTTCGTAATCGTAGTTGACCATTAGGAACGTGGCATGGAATTCAGCATTGGTCAACAGGTCCCAGTAGTAATGATGCGTGCTTTTGTCTTCAATGTACAACAGTCCGATTTGCAGAAGCTTCTGTAACAATTAGTCTGTGTTTGTAGCGTTCGATGTGACTCACTTCGAGAATTTCAGGGTTGCGATATTGATACCGATTATCGAATTCTTCTTTTGTGATGTAAATGCGTACGTTTGCATTCAAATTGACGAAGAATTTGGCGGCAGTCGGAAGGTACACGGCATCCGGAAGACTGTAAAACTTAAAAATGACATTGTTCTACATCGGATTAACTCACTCATCGTCTTTTTCAAAAAGTTCATCGATAACAGTGTTGATCTCATGCATGATAGACATGGCATCAATGATAACTGTTCGTTTCACGGCAGACATGGTTGTTGCCTAACTTTAAACCAATGTCGAGAACAAATGAAAAATTCAAGCAAAATAAATCAGAATGAAAAATCAGCAACGTTTAAAGGGTTATGAATGATCGAAGCGGCTATCATCCAGAGCTCGTCTCTGTGACCACTATTTTCGCCAACGAACCGCCGCCTCTGATGGTATGTGTCACTGTGTCCGCATATTGGTGGTTAGGATAGGTATTTTTTTACAAAAAAAGCATTTAGTTCTGTCATTTACCACCCTTCATTTCGGTTTGATCAACTCAACTAGGTTTTTCCAGCAACATGTTGATACTAGCAAAAAAAGATTGCTTTGTTGCTTTTGGCGATGTGGAAGATACCAGAAGTTGCATTACAATTGAAAAAGAATCATCAAAAGCAATGTGAATTCAAACAGGTCGACATTTCTAACAAAACATGACCTGTCCTATCGAGCTCAAGATAATAACTACAACTCAACATCGCTTTATCAGTAATTTAAAAAAATGCTTTCACAGGTTATACTCGACCTCGATGTTCTTTCGGCGATCATTGCCGAAAATCTGCCATTTGGGCTGAAACGTCTTCGAGGAGCCATCTGGCACACTGGCCCACTCCAAGATGATTCGATCGGGGCGGATATCCTTTGCGGCTTGGAAGGCGTCGCAGGTGATGACGACGATGACGTTTTCGTTAGGAGCAAGGACTCCCTGTCCAGACACAGCCTCCAACCTCTTCGTGTTGGTCACCTTGATGGCCCACGCGATTGGGCGGTCGGAGGCGTTTGACACCACGACAGGGCACTGCTTTTTTTCATCAAACGTACCGTTGTACGCGATCTTGTTTTTGGGGACAGTCTCCAGCATGCCAGTCGTCGGATACACCACAGTCTTGATTGAAAACGTTGGCCTGGATGACGTTGTCGCTTGCAAACATGGCGTAGTCGTTTGCATCGTCGGTGGGGCTGTCTCCCGCTTCGCTTTTGGCCACCGAGCAGCGAGCCGATGGATAAGGGGAGACGCGTTCTGTAAAACACAGATTACGTCAAAGCTAACAAACACCAAATTTAAAACATACCATGTTGATGAATGTAACCGACGATCGGCGCGTATTGGACATCTTGAGTGTGGACGTCGACGTGCCAGGAAGGATTAAAAAAACCCGAAAAATCGCCAATCGCCGCCTTTTATACCGTAATCCGGTGTCCTCGTAGTCTGGGTATCCGGCAGAAAAGGGGGTCAGCATAACCGTTTCGGCAACCAGTTTGGCCCCACAGGCGACACCCATAAATGTCAAACAACAAGGGACTCCCTATTCTTTTTGGTTTTACACTATGTAGCAAGTGATTCAGCCGCCATGTAAAGGCTTTGATCGATAAAAATCCCGTTTCTACAATGTAGTTCTAACCGCTAGTGACATAGCCACATTCATAATCATGCCACCATCTCGGCCTCATTACAGCATGGCATCTAAAGTGCAATGTTAGCGAGAATGAAAGCAATTTTGATAATGTTGCTGTACGGAGCAGCATTCGAGTCATTAGCTTTAGCAGTAAAATGAGTTTGGAACTGTTGAATGATTTTGCCGAGAAAATTGAGTTTTTGTGTTTGTAGAACGCGGAATCGCTGTTGCGACCCATTATATCGATCATTTCATGTGGCAATAGAACGTTCAAATCATACGTATTTTTTTTACAAAAATGCATTTAGCTTACATTAGTCA
>KB455443.1:534438-575621 GCA_000341325.1 Panagrellus redivivus | reverse complement strand
TTCGAATGCCATAGGTCTCGATCGGATTCGCGT
Organism: Panagrellus redivivus; assembly: GCA_000341325.1. NCBI lineage: Eukaryota > Metazoa > Nematoda > Chromadorea > Rhabditida > Panagrolaimidae > Panagrellus > Panagrellus redivivus. The sequence continues at coordinate 575,588 of KB455443.1, read as the reverse complement.
CCGGGAGCTCGTGCCGGTCCCTTGTTAGTACTTTTTCGGTAGGGTTTGATTGTTTTCACAGCAAAATAGTGGTACTAGCAAGAGAAAATTACTTTGTTGTCTTGGCGGTATCGAAGTCAAATTACGGTAAATGTCATGGAAAAGCGTTCGTCGCAAAGCCAATTCCTACAGACCGAAACTGCTCATAATAGTATTGCCCTTGTCTAAATCAAAGTAATAACGATAAATTCAATTTTACATTTATTGGTCAGTAGTGCCCGAATCAGTGGTTATACAAAACAGTAATATTTTTCCGACGCCCGTCACCTTGGCGGAGCCAAAGGCGACGGAACGTCGGGGAGGGGCCATCGGGCACGCTGACCCACTCCACAATCAGTAAGTCAGGCCTCACATCCTTCCCAACCCGGAAAGCCTCGCAGCCGACAGCGATGGTAATGCTGTCTTTCGGCTGGAGGATTCCGTGGTCGGGAGTGATGGTAAGGCGCTTCGTGTTAGTGGCCTTGATGGCAAATCCGATCGCCCGCCCCGAAGTGTTCATGATTTTGAGGCGGCCCAGCTGCTTGTCATCGTAGGGGGCGTTGAAGACAAGTGATGATTTCGGCACGATTTCGATCATACCAGTCAGGGGAAACGTGAGGGGCATGAACGATTCCCTTGTCATTGATGGTGGGGCACTCGTCCGAGCGTTCTTGGGAGTGGGGAACTTGGTCTCGAATCGCTCAACCAAAATGGCCCTTGTTGCCTGTAAAATATCGATTACGTCAAGACTAAAAAATAACAAATTTCAAAACTTACGGCTTCCCCGTACGACGACACAAGAGACCGCCTTTCAACGCTGAATTCCGTGGAGGTGATGAAAGATCGTCGAAGGGAGCCTCGCGGAGAAGTCATCGGTGCAGTGCGGAGGCGTGATGGCCAAAGAACCCGAAAACAAGCCAGACGGGGCCTTTTATACCGTAATCTGGGGTCCTCGTAGCCCAGAATCCGTCAGAAAAGGAATCAGCATAACCCCTCTGTCAACCAATTGGCCCCTCAGGCGAAATTCATGAACATCCTACAACATATGAGCACCCTGCATTACTGTAGCTCCTGTACCTTATATTTAATAAACTGATACAAATTTGCTTATTTTTGCTTAAAAAAACGTTAAAAACACCAAAATCATTTATAATGTTTATACATTTCACTTAACGGTAGTGAATATTACAAAAAACCAAATTTACAGTCTTACGAATTCCGCAAAAATCGCATAAAGGAGTTATAGGCCGTTTCAATCTCGAAAACCATCTGTCGCGCTTCCTCTTCAGAAATTTCTTCACTGGCGGTCATCCCTTTCAGCTTGTTGTGCCAATGGTTGACCTTGATAGCACCATCAAAGTCCGATGGCAATGTCTTCAACGCTTCCATAGCATGACGCAGATCATTCAAAGTGGGATAGAGCTCTTCGACACCGCGTTCATTCAGCTTGAGGTAATCTTGCAGCGTAATGAACATCGCCACGATTTCTGCGATGGTAGCATTACCGGCGTCACCAGCAACTGTTGTGGGACGATCTTCACGGATTCGAGACAAAGCTGCCGGGCAGTTGACCCGATATTTGCGGAGGAAATCGTCCAAATCGAGGCCGGGGAGCAGTTTCACGGCAATCTGAAGTTACCACTTTTTATATATAAAACTGAGAGTGAAATGTGGGGTTTCGGATCCAATGACCTACCTTGTATTGAGCAAGCAACTTTGAGCATTCTGCGGTGTATTCACGGGGACTGACACAATCGCAGCGGAATACTTTTTCGAGGTTTTCGAGCGCCATCATGATGGCATACAACTCGCTCATGTTGTCGAGCCGCTCGCGCTCCGAACTGTTTTCAAAGAGTCTGACTTCTTGCATGAAGCGCGGATCACGGAAGTCATTCATGTTGGAGCGGAATTCGAGGGGGAAGAAAACTGATGAGTCAACGATTCGAAGACGGAAACAACGAGAGAGATGTTGAAAAATCGACAACGTGAGCTTGTTTTCAAGTCGACGCTGGTCGCACTTTGCCAAGGAAGGGGACGAGCTGTCCTTGCTCGTTTTTCGTCATCATTTTCAGCGAAAGTTGAAATTCATCCTTTTCTTCCCAAAATTACTTTTATCTTTCACTTTTTTACATAAATACTAATCAGATACCAGCCCACAACGATTGTAAACCATTAGCTTGAGCAATCATAACAAATTTCGGAGTGTGGGAGGAGAAAAGTTTAATTTTTTCAGTGACACACGAGCTTTGCAGTTTTTATATATTTTTTTGCTCGTCTTTTCAGTTTTTACTATCTTATCAGGATCCAAACGCATAAACAGACAAGCTAGGCTCTTTTTAAGCGGTAGTTCAACTTATTGGACGATCATGTCATCTGGGCTACCGAGCGCTTGTTCTGCATTCACATCACTCACACGGATATATAAATATGAGCTCTGAACTAATCACTCTGTCATTTTCCTTAAATTCAACTTCAACAATTGCAAACCTATCAGTTTTACATGCCTATAAAGATGACCACATGAATGAAAGACGGATTCCGGGGGCTAATTCTTTGCCGTACTATCGGCTGGTTTCGATCGATCAATTTGCTGGGTTCACATTCATATGTCCTCATCCTGAAGCAGGAATTTGTCCACAATAATTGGGACTGTGCCACAGTTTTTTTCCATTTTTGTAGCCTGCCGTCTGCTCACTCAGTCACGAAATGAAAAACACAGAAAATTGAATTTATATGTGATAATCTAACAGAAATTTACTTTTTCCTTATCAAAATCCAAATTATCAGTTTCAACAAATGGTCATAATAAGCTCAAAATACGTAAAACAGTTTACCAAGCACACAAGCGTCTCATTTTTCAATACTGTATTCCTTGAACGCTTGCAGCGTGTCCTCAAAAAAGCATTTTGTGCGGTCAAGTAGTTCTTCCTGAAGTTTTCCTTTGTTTTCGTCAGTACCGACAATAGCTGACATGTTGTAGTAAACGGGGACACCGAACCCAAGGAACTGTGCTACATAGCCCATTCCTGCAGCATACGCATAATGCATTTGTTCCTCTGTAAACGGTGGCTTGCCATCCATCTCGGCCGAAACTACGTCATAATACCGTTTTAGAAGACGGTTTGTCTCGCGACGGCGATAAACGGCCGACGTGTTAACGGCCAACAAACGACCGATGTCAGCAAATGGATTACCTAAAGTTGGATAAAAATAGTACTTTGCAAGAGTTATTGCTGATGTAAAAGCATACCGGCATGGCCAGATTGCCAGTCAATGATAGACAGAAGGTCATCTGTCGGGGTGCCATTGGTGTTATTTTTGAAAAGCATATTGGCAGACCAAAGGTCGGAGTGAACAAGCGTGGGCGGAAAGCCGAATTTGTTTGTTGAATACACTGCATAGTGATACACAGTTGGGGTGAAAAGTCCATCAATTTCATCCATTAGAAGACCAACGGAATTGGGAGAAATCTGAAAGGAAAAGCGAATTCTTTTGTTATTTTCAACAATAAATAAGTGAAGACTCCAACCGTCCGCAATGCATTTGCTGTTCTTTTCATCTCTTGCACGAATTCATCTTGCCCAGGGCAACCATCAAACACCGTAACCCCGCCGTTTTTCCAAACCAAAGCATGAATTTTCGCGAGTTCGTCGATGGAAGACTCGACTTGACCATTGTTAAACCCAGGAATCAGTTTCAAAGTTGTTCCAGTGACAGAAAGATCGTCCATAATGATTACACCTTCAGTATGAGACTTGCTATAGCCCGAGGCAAAATAGATTTTCGGAATTTTTAAAGTTGTATTAAACTTTTCGGCCGCATTCCAAAGATACTTGTACACATCATTTTCGTTGCTGTGGGCGTATTCGAGGTATTCATCGGTAGCCGCATCAGTTTCCGCGTCTCCCGTCAGTGCATAGGTTTGAACTCCTGGGACTTTCAAGATTATCGATTCCGGAGTGATAGAGGAACTGTTCCATGTGAACGCAATCCGAATAATACGCGAAAAGTATGCTTTCCCGCCAGTTATATCCTAAATCGGTACAAAAAAGATAAGAATAGCAAACCAGAGAAGCAAAAACGCACCTTGGCAGTGAAAGCAACCAAATTTTCCGGAAGTGCATCGGCATAAGTCGGTTCACGCTTTCGCAAGTGATCCAATACAAATCCGATCGCAAAAGGGACATCATCAAGTACTAGAGTAGTATCCATCGTGAAACTATCGGTCACGACTACTGTCTACTACCAATCTCAACCTTTAGAGTTCACACACACGAGTCTGTCTTATCGAGACACGACAGAGGAAGCACTGCTCTATGTTATGATAAGGCTTACAAGCCTCAGACGAGGTGTCGTGTTGGTCAGATTGATCATCTTGCCAATCAGTATCTTAAATAGACCGCCCTCATGCTCTCTTTTTTGGCTGTACGTTTTGAGGTTGCGCCCGGAAAAAAACATCTTCCCTCAGAGGAACGATAACACAAATGTTTTCCGATAATAAATGAGGCTCGGAGCAGTTTCCGTGTTACATTGCTTTCAAAGCGACGAAGATCGTTGACCATATCAACATGTCTACCGTTTTGAGACGTGATAGATAATGAACCACGTCTAAATGCATGTGTTTGGAATTAACCCACGTGCCAGGTGATCGGATGGCGGAAGTATTTATCATGAGTTGAAGCAATCAGTGACTAAAGCGTACATTTTTTCAGTTCAGATTGATAGCAACGTGAGAAAAGACAAAATGCACGAAAATAATTAAATAAACGCTCATTAACCATATTAAATAAGTCCCATTCAGAAAGTTATAGCCTGAATTAGTTATTCGTCGAAGAGTTTTTATTGCGTTTTTACTTACTTCGCATTTTTACAAGTAATAAACTGTGCCTTCATTATTTTGCGCCAAAACTTTTTACGGCTCCTTGTTCTTTATGACCGTGTCTTCATCATCCATCTCCGAAAAACACTAATTGACTGCCTCAAGTCCGGCTATTTATTTGACACAATGTGCCGTTGTAGCGGCCACTGTGAGGGTCAGCGTGTCCCGCAAAAGGTCCGACGTCACGATGCCTATCCTTTGTTTCTTACCGAACTTCAAAATGCATGGAAGTTTTCGCCATCTATACAAGTATAAATACGAATGTTAAAATAAACCCCCTCTCCAACGATAGTCATGGCTTCTACTTTTTGGTGGGCCTCGCTTCTGGCATGACGAAAAAGGGCGTAGTTGGTGCGAGCACAGCCAACCCTCGCGGGCTTGGCATTCCCTGAAGGTAGATACCATGTCCTGCCTCAGATAGTTTCATTCGCATCTCTTTTGCTGGCCTCTGGGAAGTCTAAAGTGGATGTTTCTTTCATTTTTGAAATACGCGTTTTGAAATGTTCAACCACCGCGAACCCATTAACGAGCATCATTCTTTCCAGAAGCACTCCATACCCAAACTACGAGGATGATTGTTCGAGAACTTGTGGCCACTATGCTCGCCATTCTGTTGACGATGACCGTCATTGACTCCGCTTTAGGATTGCCTTTGAATGGTTCGTTTATAGAAAACGTAAAACTTGCATTGAAAAGTTAATTTTAGATGATCTTTCACTCTATGACGACGTCTACGAATCCCCTCGTCAGGTCGAATCTGACTTCTTCACTCCCGAGAAGCGTGCCCTCATGAGACTCGGAAAACGCGCCTACATGCGTCTCGGCAAACGAACATCCTACTTCTTACCGTCGAAAAGAGCGCCATTGCGTCTCGGCTGAGCATGATTTCACCGAAGAACTCGCAAATCGTACGTCAAACGGAAGTCCCTCCCATCTTGAAAATTTAGTATGCACCTGGTTGTACTCCACCAAAAATCCCGATTTAAATGAGGTCAAAAATATAATTAACATCCCTGCACTATTCTTTGTTATCAGACTGTAAAGACGGTATTTCCTGGCATGTGTCTCCCTATTGCAAATTTCTGTCTCCACAATACTTAATAACGGCCAATCCTCCGTGTATGCTTGTTTATGTGCTCGTTGTTAATAAAGATACTACCGCGTTAATAAAGAAGCTTTTACAATATTCATCCATAAAAGTGGTTACGACAACACTTTGCTGATGAGAAACTTCTACCCAAACGTATTATAAATTAAAGTGGCTCTGCATTCCGTCGCCGAGGTAGGTGACGATCACTGCCTGTGGCGGTAATCTAGGACACTTGATCGATTGTATCCGAACCAAATGCAGGATGCATCTAATGGTTTTTCTCGCTTTCTTCTGTCAGTTGTCGAAGATGAGAATAAACGGAGTTGCGTCAGTTTGTCTTGTTTTTATTTTGTATTGTGTAACTTTTTGCAATTCGGCCACATTTGGTAAGTTCATACTTTTGGCGATGACGCTATTTTTCATGCATAATAGCCCGGGTTGCCAATGTTGAGCGGTACTTCTTTAGCAACGCAATGTTTTCTCCCGACCTACCATCGCGGAATCTCCAATGCCGTGGCAACAGCCGAGCTCTGGAATGTTAGCCCTTACGATTGCCTGACCTATTGCATTGTTAATGCCGGCAAAACTGGGGTAAGTTGGATAAAGATGTATTTTTCGTCGACGTGCGTGGTTTTATCGGGTCTAACCCGAATTGTAATGAATTAAAGATTTTTATCCATCTTAACCCACTGACATCACAGGACGGATGTGCGGCAGTTGTTTATCACCGACGGTTTTCGACGTGTCAACTATACGGTCACGATGGCACTTTCCACGATGCCAAGGTCGTGTTTGCCATGGGCCATGACTACTATAACCGCACAAAGTTTGATGGGATCTGTCAGGATCGACATCGTGAGTCGTTTCATGCTTTGTGAAATGACGTTGTTCAAAGTTTATGACACTTTTTACAGCCCCCGCACGCGGTTATCCCCAAAGAAAGGAATTTGCTGCTAAAACGGTTCAGGTCAAACAACCCGTGCAAGAGCCACTAGGAACCGGCTTTGCGCAACCGGGTGAACCCAAATCGTATAACCTTTATCCAAATGAGCCAACTGGAGGTACTTTCTAATCGCCTTATTAATGCAATATTACGTCAACAATGTCAATGTTAATTTTGTAGAGTGTACACGTAGTCAAAGCATGGGTTACTTTGTTCTTCGCGATTATCAGCTTACACCTACCACACCCACGGATAAAACAGTTAGTGTTGATCGATTTGAGTGCCTAAACTACTGTGCGCAAAACAGAGTAAGTCACAAACAATATTGTAGTTTTATCTATATAATCAAAGCACAACGAACAAATCAACAACCTATTTAGAACTCCCGCGGAGATTACTCTCGGTGCGTTCTTATTTCATATGATGCCGCAACTGAAGAATGTCAACTTCATGACGAATCTGCGAAGGAAGCCGCATTATTCACGCGAGTTGAACCAAAACGGTTCAATGTAGTCGCTGAAAAGTTTTGTTTCAACCGTAATGTTCGATGTGGCGATGATGTCCACCTCAAAGTTCTCGTTGGTAAAACACTTCATGCTTCACCATTGCATGTGATAGACAACGTTGACACCCTTGCCGACTGTACTAAGAGCTGCCTTGGTCGTGCCGCATGCAAAGTGCGTTTTTTGTCCTAAGATTGACAACCTTTTTCGTCGCTAAGGAAGTTTGACAACTGACATTGGTTTCAGGTTGTTGTCATGTCTGGAAATACGTGCCAACTATACACGAACAGCTTGGCCACTGATGGTGACTTGATTCGGGACGGTGGTTCCAGCAATACTGTAATGGTTGATGTTTCATGTTAAGGATTGCAAAGATTTATTCGTAAAGTATAAAATAACCAAAAATTACTAACAACAGTTTTATTGTCATCATTGTACATAAAATTGAAAACAACATTTGCGAGTGTTCAACAGAGAGAAAGCATGTATGATACAAATACGTCAAAGATGCAATGATATATTTACAGGCAGGATTGTGTCACCCGTTTTACACAGCTGAATCCAATTTCCAAGCAGCTACACGCGAATAACTCGTTTGCGAAGGTCAGCCGCAGTCAGCTGTCGAAGGAGTCGTTCATTCAGATCAAAGTTGGTTTGCAGAAGGAGAGCTCGGTTGAGCACCTTGACCTGAAACCGGAATTGAATTAGATCAAATTAGACTCGGAACGATTATTGGTGCCTCTATTTTAATTACTTACCTTTGGCTTGTTGAGCTGGAAAAGCGGATGCACCGGGATAGGGATACCTTCTCGAAGGACATCATTAACCATGCGTTGGAGGACTTCACGGGCCAGAAGGACAGAATCGTCGAGTTCTTTCTGGAGAAGGATGCCAGGAGACAGTGTTGTCAAAATAATGCTGTTGAGCGAGATTTTTGGTCGGACGACGCTTGAAGAGAGGCGGATTTTCATCTTCGCGTCGACGTTGATACCCATTTCGGCGACCTTCTCCTCGGTGTTGAACGCGGGGTTAACAATGTTGATTACGATTTTTCCGAGAAGAGAGAAGCTAATTCCACCTTCGCTGGTAGGTTTGAATTGGATGACGGGCGCTTGAACAGTGGAGAAGCTCATTGATAGCTGCTGATTGGGGTGCATACGACGAAGCGTGGGGAACAGATCACCGAGGCAGAAGAGTGAACCCGATGACAAGCTGCACGTAGTCTTCATGATGGGGCCGAAGTGAGGCGTTGATGGATCAATATGGGTGTTGAAGAGTCCGATGGTATGTCCATGATACATGAGCGAGTTTGGCACAAAATCACTAACAACCATTTGCAACATCGAATCCGCATTTGATGCAGGAGGCAACGAGAAGGGCACGGCTCCGAAAGGTGTTCCACCACGTCCTCGAAGACTCACTTCCCCGGAGGTCTCAATTTCCACACCCATGTCGTTAACTTTCACTTCATTAAGAATGGTGTAGTCGAGGAACAGGCTTTCCGCACGCGTCTAAAATTATCCATTTTGATTACGTAACTTAACGGTGTAAAGCTGTTGTAAATGAAACACCGACCACGTTGAAGCCGGTGATCAATGACTCGCGAGGACGTCGTTCCGCTCTAAACAGGTCGCTGAAAACCGGATTAAATTAATAGAGTGCAAAAAGTGAAAGAGAAGCCCCTGGGGTCGAAGGGTGTGGTAACGTGCTACATACCGCTGGCGGCGGATGAGACGCATGCTTGCGATCAAGTCCTTAACGATGGTTTCGTCGTTGATGTTGGCCAAAGGCATTTTGGGCGAAAGGAGACTGAAGCGCTCGTTGATGCGTTCTTCGGTGATAAATTCAGCACGTGAGCAGAGAAGTGATTGAAGCAATTCGGCGACTTCTTTGTTGAGGGCATCTTTGGCCGGTCCGGAAGCCATTTCGAGGTTGATTGGGGCTTTATGCACGATTTTGCAGGAAGCAATTCGAAGATTTGGGGCGCCGTTGAAGTTTCGTACAATGGCGATTTCAAGGTTAGCTTGGGCATTGCTCGTGGTGATTCTGGCATTTCCAGCGACAGCACCACCAAGCTTGAGATTAGCGGCGATATTGAGCTGATTGACTTGAAGGAGCACCGATGCAGGGGCGCGTGGACGCGTGTCAATAGCTCCAGGGGCGTGGTTAATGGTGAGGGTCATTTCATTGACGGTGACTTCGCCAGCGCCTGTTGATACTTTTTGTGGTGCCGAAGTGACGGATACAGTTACTAATTCGGTGATAAGTGCATTGGTGAGGAAGTTGGCGATGAAATTAATGCCTCGAGGGGATAGTCGGGCTTTGACACCGGCGCGACCCTAGAATTTTTATACTTCAAAATTTCCTAAATCCTTTGAGATAAACTTACCGAATTCGTTTCACGTTTCAAAGCTTCGGGAACGTTAAGCTCCGTCACAACCAAACCGATGCAGCACGCCAAAATCTAAACTCAACTTTGTTCAAAAATTATCATTTTTGAATGATAAAACTCACAATGAACTTCCGCATGTTTCTAAGCACTTCCTTACTTTGCAGCAAAGACTGCATGCTTGTCCCCATCGCAGGCAACACTTTTATATGTTATGATTCAAGTCCTGAAGGCACCCCCAATGGGCGGGGTCGGTGCCGGTTCAAGGGTCGCTGCGCATCAGGCAACGTTATTTTGATACGTAAAAATCAGTTCCCAAAACTTGTCAATACGTACTGACACGAAGGATGTGCAAACTCCATGAGCCAATGTGTGCCCTCCCCTGAGTTTTTCGAGTTCGTCTTCCGCGCGTGTATCAGAAGTCGTCAACATACGGCCGCAGCGAGTCTATCACACACATTTGGAGGCTGCGTTGACGACGTTCGTCGTCTACAAGCCCGCCCGGTAAGGAAGGCTGTCGTGTTTTTTCCATCGGTCGTCAAGTGCGCGAATCAAAAAGATCCAACCGGGTGTGTGTGCTTCTATCTACGCTAATAGCCGCGGGGCACTTGTTACGGCACCCTTGACATCATGTTTCGTCCCAGCATTTGATGACAGATGGAGGGTGAGAAAAAAGTCTGTCCCAGTTTGTGGTAACGCAAACTGAAACCGTTGAAAAGTGAAAGGTGTCTCTTCAAAACAAAATGAAACAAAGTGATACAGTTTATTGTACATTATTAACAATTGGAACAAAAAAATTGTTGTTTATTCTTGGCAAGAATGTGGAAAGAGATCAAAATAAAATAACAAACACGTAACTGCAGTTTAAAGTTACAAATCACTGGCGTTACTGTCAGAATCATCGTCATCTGCCGCCTTTTTTGAATTCTGCACTCCAAAACTGCTTTTAATTCGATGGAATCCATTCTTCATATACATGACCATGTTCGGATCACTCAATCCGTTGATCACAGGGTCTGATATCATACCTAAAAGAGACCCAGAAATAACAACACGTAATTGGGAAAATGACGCTAATACGCTAAGAAAGGGAAAGTACTTACCGATAAGCCATACAATCGCTGCAATGGATGCAAGCAACTCAACTTGAAAGTAGAGTTTACCGTTAAGAAACGTTTTGCATGGTGATTTATCACCATTTCCAAGAGTTTTCAAATGATCCAGATTTGCGACTGCAACTATGCAAACGATCAAAATAGGCAGCTTTGAAATAGCGAATGAAACCAAATTGAAAGAAAGTCGATTCATTGCTGTGATGTTTCTATCAATTGAATCCTGGCGCAGAACTTGTACATGCCCATTTCTTCGAGTATTACGCAAATGCATTCGTATTAACATGGTAGCATAAGCGATTAGGGTTACAAAATAGCAAAGTCCAAGAACAACCGTAAGGATAATCGCGAGAGGTTGTTGACATGTTTTGTACGAGCAACTTATCGGTGCAGTTTCCGGATAAAATAGTGTAGCTCCATAAATACCAACACATATCGAAAACGCAACGCTTAAAATCCAGATAACGACGTTTACAGCGACAACTCTAGCCATCGTCACGTTCGTCCTGTACCAAAATGGATGTATAACAGCAAAATACATTAAAGTTGACAGTGCTAAATACGTTCCAGTCAAAGTTAGAAAGCTCAGACTGCCAATTAGAATAAAAATAGACGCCGACGAATATTCAAATGACCCTGTTTTCCATGAAATCAACACAACGTAGAACAAAATTTGCGCAACGATTGTGCTGACAGATCTGCTGAGAAGAAACGCGTATCGCTTTTTAGAGCTGAAATAGTAGGTTTGAAAGGCTAAGTAAATAACAAAAAAGACCAACTGAAGACCGACCTTTTACCATTTTTCATTAACACTAATGTTGAAAAAAGTGCAAAAATTATATTTGCAATGATTGATATTATGGACAAAACCAATGGAATGATAGCCAAAAAGTAAGTTCGAAATCCCTTGGCGAGGTGCAAAGTCTAAAAATAAGGGCAAAGATAATTAAAGAAAAAGCCGACAGGAAATGATGTCAATGGTGATCAAACCTTGAGATAAGTGCAGCCGTCTTCATCTGAAAAGCTGCCGCATGCTCCGTATTTACAGTCTTTGGGTGTATACTCAGGACAATTCTCGAAAATAGCCGGCGGACAAGTCATTGCGGGGGTGAATTCGAAAAAAGAGAAGTCGCTTTCCATGTTTATGTGGTCGTTAGTGAATGAATCTGATGATACCAAGTGCGAAACACCAGCGAGTACAAATAAATTAATCTGGTGTGAGCGGAACGCTTGTCAGTACATTGGAGGTGGAATGAAGGCTGAAAATATGACAGGATCAACCCCTTCAGGAAGTGATAAGACATTTTCAACACGTTATATGCATGTGTGGGAGACACTTGGCGCCTGTCTAAACTATTTACATCAAAAAATTGTTTATGAGGTTTTGATTCTTTGAATCCTTTTTAGGGTTTTTAACAACAAAAAACAAGTAATACATGGGAAAATGACGGTTATCGAGAATAGACTCAACATGAGTGGCTACGGAAACTACCCCTACCCACACAGATGAAAGCAAAATTTGCGCAACTGTGAGGTTGCAACGCGCCTCTGGGCTGGCAGGCAGGCCGTCCGAGGCAAAGCTGATCTCAGGTTGGGTGGGTCTCGTCAACGAATGCGTGTTTGCGTAAACCTCTAATTCGAATCAATTTCACGCCGCCCGCCAGCGCATGCGACCTTTTTCAGAGATAATACGGCCCAAGAGCACAATTTTTTCATACTTTCTGATTCATCGCTCAAAGATGGTGTTGAAAGAAAGTTTGCATCCAATAAAAAACAAACGCACCTTGTCGTATGGCGATCCGTCATGGTACATCACAAAAACCCTCCAAAGATTGTTTACACTTGAAAAAATTGAGGGTGAGTAAAACATATTTTGAATAGAACCTATTTCCTTAACAGTTTCCATTCATAGCCGATAAATTCAAGCATTTTTTTACGTAGCCTATTACTTTCGACAGTGCAGTTGCGGTCAATGTTGTTTGACAAAGCTTATCTTCCATCGTTAACGATGGCTGCGGGGTATAATGTATTACAGGGCCAGTGTTCAGCCTCATCAAACAAATGCAAAATAAGATTGTAATGGTATTTAAACAATGGTCGTCAAGAATGAAACGTCTCCATGAGTCAAAGCACACTTTTGAAAAAAAACCATATCATTAATCAGTCTCATTGAAACCAATTAAAAATAAGTTTAACCTGACAGGCAAACGAGAAATGACGCATGCGCATGTTCAAATTTGAGGTACTGTAACACAAAAAATGTCACTAAACATATTACAAAACACTTTTCCTCCCAATATGCTTACTGTAGTTGCACACTTTTATTGATCGCATTATTTTTGAACTCTTTTATTCGGTCTTTTATCCGTTCGAAAATCTAACAAAACGTTTGCTTGCTACTTTGCAGTTCCTACGACCGAGTCTTGACTAATGCAAAGTCCAGCTGCCCGAGGGCAAACAGCCGACCGATCGGCTCAGCTATTACACTTTGGGATCGTGGAGGCGGGTGCCTAAGGCGTAAAAAAAGTCACTTGCCGAAGTCGTCTACCCTTTCGCCTGTGATTTTTACTCCAACCAGTGCCATTTTTTGTCTCAGCTGTGCCTCGCTGTCCTCGAATTGTTCTTCTTCCCCGTTATATAACGCATAAAGTGTACGTTTTTCAGTTTCAAAAATGTCAGAATATCTTGGATGGCGGGAACGGAAGCCGCCACGTGAGTACGATACGTCGCGCAATGATCGTCATGAAGTTCCGGGCGGGCCTATCAGTCAAGACTTTGAAAGCTATGTAAGGAATGTCTTCCGACCAGAGGCAGCTAATAAAGGCGAATTTGACTCCCCTAAGACTATTGCTGATGGCGGTCTTGAACGGCACTACAAGCCGGTACCGAATTATGATCAATTCACCGGCAGCAGCAGTCACAACACTAATTACGGGCAAGAATCATCGACTCCAAAGGTCAGCGCGTCGGCAATGCTGAAGTTGGAGCAGGAATTTGGGAAACATGCTTTGGATGATTCGAGTAAGTTTATATTTAAATATACCCAGCTATAAATAGCTTTTTAGATGACGCACAATTTGTTGAAAAATCTCCATTGGAAAAGCTTTACGATGACCTCGGACTTCTCGGAATCGAACAGAAAAACTATAAAAACTATCAAAGCAGTGGCAATTCGTGGCAGGTGTACAATCCCAAGTCAAGCGGAGAGTATTATGGAACACGAGCAGGCACCGGCGAGTCTTACAAACCCATGGTTTATCAAGTACGTTTTTTATACCCCATAATACTCGACCATTATTGTTGACTTTTCAGCCCAAATTTATCTCCAGAAAAGACCGCGAAGAACGCAACGACTGGCGTACCACTGATAGACAGTTTTTGGTTGATTACAAAGATTTCAACAGGTTTGAAAATTGTTACACGTTTTATCAATCTTATGCAACATTGTGTTTACAGCTCCCCACTCTCCCCATACATGTATCAAGACCATCCATACGTACACAGCCAAGATTCCCGTATTGTGGGATCAAACTTTGTTCAACTGACAACTCGTCCGAGGGATCGATTCCTCGAGAAGATTGACAAAACCCTTGCTGATATCCGTGCCACTCCTCGCTACTAACAAACAATAAGTTAACATTCTTTATTAGATTAGTGCACGACGGTCAAACTTCGACTATGGCATTTACAAGATGCTCTGACCAATTATATTAAATATGAAGCGGATAAAATATGTTTTCAGAAAATAGCAATAACAGAAATAAATCTGATTTGCTGATTGTGGTGGTGCATGGGTGATTACATGAGAGAGTTGTTTGAATCCACACCAGGCGGATTGGAAAAATGCAAAACCAAGCTCGCTTTGAAAAGGTACGATTGTGTTCAGATGTTCATTCATAAAAGTGGTAAAGAGTATCGAAGTGTCGTTAAAGCTGTATTACAAGCAGAAGCAGCAGATGTTATCATAATTATGCGATGACGGTGATTGGAAAAAGAAGGCCCTCCTTCAGGCTGTTCAACTTTCGTTGCAGATTTAGCACTTTTTATTGGGTGGGAAAACATTCAAGCATGTCACCAACGATGCGGCGGCAGAGAACATCTGAAAAAGTTAGAAGTTAGATACTATATTTCAAATTGCCCATAAAATTTTACACCCATTTCTTGAAACTACTCATGGTCCCGACATTAGGGGTCAGTTTGCGTGCTTCAGATGTTTTAGCATGCGACAAATCCGATAACGAGATGTGACTCTTGCCGGAGGGCACGTTCTTTGCCTTTTTGAAATTAATCGCATCATCTGTATATCGTGTGGTCGAAGGACCGTGATTAATGATTTTGAAGTAAAAAAAGTGACTGCAAAAGGCGAGAAGTCGCGTCCGACGCTTCCTCACTCATTGAAACGTAAAAAATTGAATTAACAACTCCATCATCACGTTTTTTTGAAAAGTGCGAGAAAACCCGCTTCAAAATAGGGATTACATTTAACGAACGATTGCGTCGGTTATCTGGGTGGTATTACTGGGGTTTTCGGGGAAAACACCCTCGCCAGCTATTGTAATTACGCTTTTTTGTTCACGTGTGCCTTTATAAAAAGCGAGTAAAACATTTGTCGCGCTTGTTTTTCATTTTTGTTAAAACTGAGAGTATAAACAAAGTTAAAATTGCATTTTCCGACTGGGTAAATTAAATCTCAAAGAGCGTGTTGTCGGTTAGGATAAGGGAAACATCCAAGTACATTTGGGTTAGCCCCTATGATATGGGATACTGTCAAAGTTAAGAGAACATTTCAAGTATCGTGGAAAAGCTTGACAAACACTTACATTCATAGTCTGGACCGTTGATAGTGTCGGCCACCTGCACTAGCGGCAGAGACCGCTTACCGTAACGGGAGAGGACGGCACGACCGTAACGGGACAGAAGCGGTGAGGCACGCTTAGGCTCATCATCAGTGGCAGCGACCATGGCAATCACCAAGACGCAGGCAAAGAAGATCATCGCAAATTGACGAAGGGAGAAACCGTTCATTTTTGGGACGTGTGTGAATTTGACCCTGAAGCCCTGAAAGATTCGTCAGGCTTAAACTGCGCCAAGAAAGAACAGAAAACATATAAATAGGGGAAGTAGGATACGCTTTGGCATTCTAGTGTCACGAAAATAGTTAACATGGGTTGAAGTAATTTAAAAAAGACTCTTCAATGCAAGATAATCGGTGGGGGGTTGCAGCGGTTGCAGGCCTTTTTTAAACAACACGGAGGTCTGGAAATGTTACACCCACCCTTGCGGGGTGGAAGTCATTCAAGTTGACTTCCGTGAGGTATTTCTCGTCTCACCCCCGGCGCTTCGGAATGCCCAATTGGCAAGCCTGTAATACAAAAAGGCGCTTCTTTTGGGGTGTCTTCTAGGGGCGGAGCAATGAAAAAGGACTATGCAATGAGTTCCAGCAAAGATCTAAAAACAATACCAAGTAAAAAAACCTTTTTAGGTCGTGCCATTTTAGGACCTCGGATTATCTATCGCCGCCCTCCTGGGTTTGCAGAAGAGGTAGTGCGCCTGATTGGATTGCCAGATTTTGCTCCCCCTCTACCCAAGAAAAGCGCTTCTAAAAGCATTTGACTTCGCTCACATTGCCTCCAGCGTCCATCGGATAGGAGATTGCTCTGAATGGCGTCAGACCTCTGCTGACGTGGCATTTCCAATAAGCGGGAAAACGAAAGATGACAGATTCGTTCCACCGTGGGTGGATTGCCGAATTTGCAGCACGGTGCTTCCGATATTTATTCGGCGCCAGAGGGGTGGGGCCATGGATGCGTCACTCCAGCAACCTTCGCCGATCCGATGACGCTTATCCAAAGATGTCAAAAAGGTACAAGTTAGTCCCACCCATCGAAACCATGGTATTGTCCTCTGGTTTAATGTGTATCGCGATGGAAACATGGGGGCAAAGGTTTATTACAGTATCATCACGTAAACAAAATGCAATCGAGACGTACAAAAGAACACTCGTTGATAGGGGTTACAGCGGGGGGTAGTCAATGTTTGATTGATGGTTTATATGATAACCGAAGACGCATCGAACTTTAACTACACGTCAGACGTTTCAGGATGCAACCATTTATGACGTAGTAATTCCTCAGCTGAAGCGCGACGCATCGGGTTGAAGCAGAGCATACGCTCCATGAAAGACACAAAAGCAGTGACACCAGGTTCATTAATTTGACGCTTAATGTGTTCTGCGAGTGATGGTGACCCGAAATGAGGCTCATGGATGAATTTACCGTTTTCATCGAAGAGCTTCTTATAGATGCGAGACTTGGCGAATACAGTACCCAGATCACGCGGGGGCGATCCCATGATAGAAATAAAGCAGCAAAAATGCTCGTGGGCAGCCCTATTATAATGCAAATTGAAGCTATTTCCGCGAGGATTGAAGAGGTAATCGCCTGTGGCTGCTTCGAAGAGAACGCAAGCGACGCTCCAAATGTCAATGGCGGGCCCGATTTCGGCACTGAGAATGGCTTCTGGCGAGCGGTACTGAAGGGTTTGCACTTCGGTAGTGACGATATTGTCCTAAAAGTATAAGCTTATTCCAGATTGGGGCGCTAATGGATATGCTAATAAACCTACTCTGTATTGTGCTGTACCCAAATCAACAATTTTGAATGACGTATTTTCGTCCATTAGGAAGGAATCAACGTCATCGCCTTCATCATCACTTCCAACTTCACTTTCCTGCTCGGTGAAAACTTCAAATTCCTCATCTGCGGCTTGTTTTCTCACTTTTTGTACAAATTCTTCATACGACCCTTCAACGCCTTCAAACTTGTCTTGCCACACGGCTTTCAATAATTCTTTGCGTGTTTTTTCGAGCCGACAAACGCTGTCATAGTAAACAACGGCATTTGCTCTTTCCAACTGTAAGTTAAATTTTTTTTAAATAACATGGCCATTGTGATGCTGCTGTTGCTTGAGACAACAATACCCTTTCATTCGTATGCTTTTTATACTTACCCTGTTCCGGATGTCATCTGGGGTATGGGCATGAGCAAATGGTGTCCATCGCCCCAGGGCATGGTCAGTCAACGCGGTACGCGTAAGCTCATGAATGTTTTGGTGGTTGCTGTTGATGGTGATGTTTTCTGGCTTTACGTCTGTATGAATGATGCCACACTCGTCATGGAGGAAGCGTAGGCCTTCGAGAATCTGTTGAGCAAGCTTACGAATCACTGGAAGACCAAAGCCCAATTGTCCTGTTTGAACTATCAGCTGATAAAGGGATCTTCCAAGAGGCTCCAAAGCAGCGCAACGATGTGCGCCAAAGGGTGAAATGTAGCCAAATTCGTCAATTAAGGAAGCTACACGGTCGGCGCCGGGTTGGCTCGAAGCATCCGCGATGCGCTTAAGGAACTAAAAAGATATCTATACATATTACGGATGTGAGGGAAAATTATTTTTGACAGATTTCATACCCTAATTTCGTCAAGACACGTCTGTGCGTAGTCGAAATTCGACCGAGAAACCTTGACAGCAACGTAATTTTTGTTGGTTGTGTTATAGCATAGCCATACGGTTGAGAAATGGCCAAAACCGAGTTTTCTGACGACATAGTTACTGAAATCATACATTAATATGACATCAGAAGTGATGTAAAAACTTACGAGGGGCCGATCTTCGTTCCAAAATTTAGCGGAGCATAGCCGCCTTCGATGTAATCTTCAGCTAGTTCCTGTTCTTCCTGGAACAAAGTTGGCCGATTGAACTGCATCGATGGCCTGTGTGGATGTCGCATTTCTGGAGGTTCTGCGAATTCCTCAAAGCGCCGGTCACGCGTTGTACAGACGGGCGACCTTAAAGTACAAACGAATTTGACACATGTCGTCAAGGATACCTAACAAAGAGCAAAAAATGAACGTTTGACTTGAAACATACGTTGTCAGTGGCATTAACCGGTCGACTAGGTCATTATGAGGTTGGAATTGGAAATGGTACTCTGGCAAGCTGGCCCGATGTGGCATTGAAAAATGTCGAGGTTGTGGTAGTGGCTCGTCGAACTCATCGATTTCGGGTAGTAATGGCGGCTGGTCAATTGGCTGTACCGGTATTAGAGCGATGGGCGGAAGCGGCGCCGCACACAGAATTGACGTCATGTCGACGTATTGAGGCATAAAGACAGGTACGGGAGGCTCCAATGAGCTGTCGTAGGACAAACTGGACGCAGGCCGACTTGACCGTTGGAACCGGTTGCCACGGGCGTGTCGACGGTCAAGCGTGGAACGTGGAGTGCCATAGTAAGAAAGGGAGTCAAATTCGTCGGCATGGTTAAGATCAATAGATAGGAAGTCATCGTCCTCATCACTGATAGTCGTCGTACAGTCCAATTCACCAGAAGAATCCAAGGAATGAGTCGTAGAATTGGAAACAGAGCGTCGATTAGCTTCCGACGACGACCCGGAGCCTAGCCATCGTCGGAGCAGGAAGGCAATCATCGTCAAAATGCAAGCGACAAATCAAGCTGTGATAGTTAGCCCAGATTAAATCGTCTTAACAAAAGCAGAATAACTTTTTTAAATGCCCTGCCTGCAGGGACTTACGAACGGCTGTTCACACGGTAGTGTGGTCAAGGTGCGGATATGCAAAGCGCATCTCTAAAGTTGCCCAGGGTAAAAAAAGAGCATCATTCAATAGCTAGGTAATGGAAAGGCGAGATCCGCCGGCTGTCTGCCCGCACGCGTTTGTCTCGTGAAAATATCGGTTGGCCTTGTCGTGAGGCTGCTAGGATCTCGAGCATTGCTAGTTGTCAGCCAAGTCAAAGAAAGTCGCTAAACGCAATAAAGACGATATACCTGGCGGAAGAAAAGAGCAGAAAAAAGACAGATGATTGTTTGGAATAAAAAAACGACGCAAACTTAGGTTGTGTTGACTTTCTTTTCTGAATGTTTGAAGATCAACGATTTCCACCTCCTCAAATCATAAACTGTATGTGCTCATTTGCTATAATTTGCTCATTTTTATTAAACATCGTATTTACTTCACACTACTCCATAGCGTAACTCGAGCTTTCATTAATAGCGATTTGCAGCTTTGCAAGTAACACTTGTTTTGTCGGATATGCCGGCAAGTCAAGTCGATTGAAACAGGTGTGCGCCCGTGGCAAGCTGTTTTCTGTCCCGTACTTTTCGATTGTAAATTTTTTTGGTCCATTCGATCCACGAAGTGCTTTGAACCCTTCGAAAGGTATGCTCGATGTACCCGTCACGAACTAAAACGATTGCAATTAGTCTTGAATCTTTGACCAAGCAATTGGTGTCCAGTTTTGCACGTTTCACCTACTTGCAACAATTTGAGGCGTTCGGCGTTGCTGAATGAATATACGGTATCCCAAAACCAACGGACGACAACATGGTCCTCAAAGAAGCCGTTTTTGTATTCAGTGTTTTCTCGCCAGTCTTCGATATTGATTTCAACAGTCCCGGACAAGACTAATTCAAGTTGTTTTGCATCGAATACTCGCAAATATTCACGATCGACAAGCTGAAAAGGTTGTAATATAAGAGGGGGAATTGATTTGGAAGAAAGAACAGACAGAGTAAACGCCTCGTAGAAGCGCTTTGTTTTGTGCTTCCGCATTCCTCTCCACGCGTGACCTAATCATGAGCGTTATAAACTCTTCTTTGTTTGTGTCGGTGACAAGGATTTGTTTGCCTCCAGGCAATAGTTCACGTTCAACAACCTAAAACATTAAATTATCTTGTGGTTAACATTAAAGTCCACCATACCTCGCCAGCAATATCCTCAGTCGTCGTGAATGTAAGTTCAAGATCAGGTGTAATCTTGTTATTTCGAACCCACAGTAGGCTGTTATAATACTGAAGATCCATTGATTGCAAATCTTCAAGTTTGTATGGTAACCCTTGCAACATTTTGTAAAATGCACGTGTGAAAAATGTGTCGATCATGCAACGATGAATCAATGCAAGACCGAGGATTCGACCACAAAGTTCAAACCTAAATAAACACATGTATAAAATGTCAAAGCTAGAAAGACATTACCATTGCAAATGATTGTCCACAAACTTTGACATGGCACTGACTTGAACTGTGTAATTATCGTTACAAGCACATTCAAAAAGACCGTAGTAGGGGTTAAAAAGTTCACGCGAAAGAAGAAAGAACAGCTCACGAGACGGGCCACCGTAATCCAGACTGAAGTTTAAAAAGGTCATAAAGTGCAAAAAAAGTATAAAAAACCAACCCATCCTCTTCATCAAATGTAACTGTCATGGGAAAACGTTTCAGCTGTGTTGCATCAATTGACAGTATCTTTTCAAACGCATCAGTTAAGAGATTTGTGCGTCGTAATCGGAATCTGAACACCATAAATACTGTTATTATTCTATCAAAATAAGTCAAAAATACCTTATCTTTCCATTTCCCTGACCATACCCAGCTCGATGTAGTGCTTGATAAAAGTATGTAACCTTCTCTTCAAAATCTGTCTTCGGCAGTGTTGGAGCACTATCAAGAACACTATAACACCTTCTGTTAACCTTCACCTGATTGATTTATCTCTCCTATTCTCACCTTATGGCAGTAATCAAGTCAACATCGTTGCTATATCTCAAAAGTGCTTCAATACCATTAATCTTTATGGCATTCAGTTTTTGACAGACGCGTGGTGCCATTTCCGGAAACCGTTCAACAACAAGCCTCGCGATTTCATCCGTTCGTTGAAGAATGGACACCATGGAGTTGCCATTGACATCCTACAACGACGTATAAACATGTCATCTTATATAGCAAAGAATGGGATGATTAATGTCGACAAAAGTCATTATAAAGTGGATACCGTATAAAACTCTTACATGGTTTCGTCTAGTCGGGGGTGCACTGTGAGCTCGACGTTTAGACTCATTTGGCAGTCTCGGATCTATTAAAGTAATTCGTCGTGATTGATGATCGATGAAAAGTCGTTGGTCAGCGTTCGGTCGTCTAGCAATTTGCCAGCCAGATGGAAGGGGCTGAGTTTTATCAGCAAAAGAATTAAGAAAGTCGACCAATTCCCTGTTTTGAGCGTACTTTTCAAACGATGACGGCTCTTTGCGAATTTTATGCAAAACATGTTTTAAATAAATACTGTCGTTGTACATTTGTCGGGCTTCCACATTATTGTGCAACAAATGGACAAAGTTGTTCCGCAATAGGAATGTCACTGGATGCGTATACGTAGTGCCGCCATTGTTTTTACCGCTAACAGTTCGTCTGGCGTTGGGATATCTAAAATGCAGTAGTTTTTTCCTTATTGGGGTACTTTAGTTTCGAATGTTTCTTTTTGGAAATAATAGCCCTTACCTGGCATTTGAATTGAGATCGCTTTGGTCATCACTCTCCGGCTCAAGAACTGTCGGCGGCTTCCAGGTGGTCGTCCGGTTGACATGGTCAAGATAAATGACTCTGCCTTTGGCATCAACCCGCGCTTCCCAGCCAGGTGGAAGCACCAAACTACCCGAAGACAAGGAAGAATATGCTTGGTCTGAGCTCGACGTCGTTACAGATGAGGATAAAACGGATGAGTTTGAAGTGGATTCGCTAAGTGCGGACATTGTCATTGCCGTTGTTGTGGGGTCATCGGGGGTCATGCGTGTTGACGCGCTTTGTGGTATGTGAAGGGCTTCCAGGGTTTCTAAAATTGCATCAAACATACCCATTTGAAACTATTAAACATCAAATGTTGAAATTGAGCAAAACTGCCAGACTAAAGAAGCGCCATTGCGACGTTTGAAAAGCAAGAAATATGTCAATTTGTCCAAGCCAAAAGGCAACGCTTTGATTATCTCCCAAGGGAAAGGGTTCGCTTCAACTGTGGCAAGCCTTTTTTTGTCTTTTTTTGGTGGCCAGTGGCACCAAACTTGCATGATGGCAATTTGTCTAACCGGAAATGTGCCGGTTTCGACAAACTTAAACCTAATTCTCGCTGACACTAACTTTTTACTGTCCGTGTTTATCTTATCAGCGATGTGGGGCGTGTACAAAGTTATTTTTCACCCACCTTCAATTGACTGCCTATTTTCTGGAATGAAATGACAATTAACGTAAACTTGACATGCAAACTGCGAAGTTGCTGATGCCGAATGACTACTCGAGCGTCGATTAGTTGGACGTAGAACAAAGGCAAATTCCCTGGAATACACAGATTTGGAATGTGTAAAGAAAAGCCGTGACTAAGACATTATAAAAGTTTGGAGCTCTCGAATTGACGTGCACGACAGAAATCCGATATCAAATACCGGGGACACAACCACCAAATAAGCCTATAGCGGCCATCATTCAAAAAGTTTGCCCGTGAAAGAGCAAAACACGACAAAGGGGGTGGAACATGCTTTTTTTGGTCGACTTACTGGTTGCGTTGATAGATTAAATCAGCTATCGGAATAGTTGCTTCGCCAAGGATGCGTTCGTGCCTCCAGGACTTTTGTTTGACGACTAGCTGGATTTCTCGCGAACGGTCAGCTTGGAAGGCGAAGTTCTAAAAATGTAACAGCTTCACCTCGAGTTCGATAGCATCAAATAGAAGCAAAAAGGGTGCATTCGGGAATGGATCCTCAAAAACGAAAATGATAGATTGCACTAAAAAATGTCTCAACCATTTATCACTGCTCCTTGAAATGTGTCATTATTCTGAATATCTTTTTAAATCGTGGTACAAAAAGTGTTTGTTTTGGTTGAAATCGGAGAGGCAAAGGCGTAAATTATCGCAGTTTTGGTTTTTAAGCCAGTGAACGCCAAGCCCCCGAGACTGAAATGGTCCTAAATGCTTTGATTTATGTGGGGCTAATGTTTTACTGGCACTTTTGGTATTAGACATTTCACGATGGATGTGTAGCGGGTTGAAAAGGCTTAAAATTGAAATAGAATGCGATTTACCAGGTCAGTCCAGCTTCCATCGGCAGTGGGGACAGTTTTGTACTCTATAGATTCACCCATATGAACTTTGGCACGATAAGTGATGTGTTTGCCATGTTTGAGGTTCGTTACTGATATTGCTAAAACATAATTGTTGAAATTAGCCCCGTCACAAAATAAAATTATGACAAACAAACCGTCAACAACCAATTTCGCATCTGAATACACCAACAAAGGCGGGCTACTCGCTCTCAAAAACCCAGTAAGACCATCAAAATACCGGAAACAAACTTCTGTTCGCATTTTTGACGCGGTCAAGAAATCCGCGACAATTGGCCACTCAACGCTGCCTGTGGCACTTCCACAAACACCGTGACTTTTGTAGTCGATATATTGCAGCGGATTGTGCTCGTCTAGAACAAATAAATCAGTCAGAAGCGCAAATTTGTTAGGATCAAATAAAAAAGATAACGTATTTAAGCCTGGTGGAGTTAAAAGTTGCCGTCTTTGCAAAGCAAGACTTCTTGTCGTGGTCTCGGGTTAGTTTAAAAGGGCGCCAAGTGGCCATCATGGGAATATCTATTTCCCGCTTTTTCAAGCTTGGACATGACATTTCGTTTCAATGTTTTTTCCTTTTGACACAATAGAAATCTCAACTTAAGCCCTAGAGGATGTGCAAACAGCACAGACTTACCAACTTCAAACATGCCGATCCAATCGAGGAGGTTGGTTGATGACGACTGTGCGAAATTCCATGATAATTTAACACTTTTTGTTGAATCATAGAAGAGCTGCGACATGCCCAACCCGAGTTGGGTTTCAGTTGCGGGGGCGGAAGTGCCGACGTCTTCAGATACTTTGATGAAAAAGACGGCATTTCCATTAGTTACCATTTCACAGTGGACCTTTTAATCGACCTTTCACAAAATACAGTCAGACAAAGTACCTCAAAAACGGAAAACAACCGTTGCCGTAGTCCAAGATGCCTTAAGGCCGCAACATCCGTTAATTTGAGACCACAACCCTTCGAAGCATCGTCTTCTTGGGGGGCTAAGAAAACCAAGCCTTCGATGGTCGGATGAGTTAATAAACAGATAAAAGCATTTACAAAAGAAAGACAACGCATGTCATGTCTGTTTTATGCTATGGGTCGTCGTGTCGAGGCATATATCCTGCCGTTTAACGCCTCCGGAAGCATCCAATGCTCCCATACCAAGTTGCAGTGTGTCGGTTTTTTAGGACGGGCCTGAGCCCGGGAGAAGCTATTTGACAACATCAAAAAAGCATGTATGGGAAGACCAACGATCTTATTCCCAGCTCATTCGACCCACTGAAGACGACGCACGTCTCCGAAACACATTGCCATTGTTTTTATTTCAATGACTCGGCTCTTTGGGACATTGGATAGCCCCTTTTATCTCCATGAATAGAAGATTTCTACTCGACTCATGCAAAAAGAATATACTTTGTCTTGATTTAATCAGTTTATAACTTAAACACTATACATTAACAGTAACTATCATTCAACAACTTAGTCTTATTGTCATGAAAAATGTATAAACCGGATTTGATTATTGAAAAGTAATAACAAACAACGTATTTTACATGAAAAACGTATGTTAGGGTAATAACTAAAATGCTCAATTCTCAAAATTATGAAAAAAAACTTGAAACTACAAATGAGATAATCGGTATACTAATGCCACAGGTATACTTCTAACAGAACGACCAGACTCCAAAGCTAAGTATGATGTGATATGCTAAACCTTGAATGGCAGAAACGGCAAGAGTGAAGCTCCAGACTGGATGTCGACGTCGATATCGATCCTTGTTCATTCTGATCAATGTATCGAATCCATCGAATGTCATTTGGAATGAATGGAATAATATGCTTTGACACGTAGAGGTTCTCAATGATAAAGGCATCACGTGCACCGTTGCGCGCTCGTTTTTGCATGAGATTAGCGTATAGCTCAGACACGAGAACAACCTAAAAAGTTCATTCATCTTATTTTATGTGTTCTTGGAACATGTTTCCGCCGGTGGGTCAATTCCGTGGGGAACAATGAGAGCGGCATTTCTTTGTCCATTGACAGAACCGATAAAATGTTCAAAATGGTGGTAATGTATGGGAAAAAAGTACCTTGCCACCGACAACGGCAAGAGCAGATCTGGCATCTTGGATCTTTCGACCGAAGTAATGTATCTTTCGGATGTATTGGACACCGACAAGATCGATACACATAGTTGTTATCGCAAGACCTACAAAAAATTGATATAATGTTGTAATCTTTTTAAAAATACAAACCGAGTATAATATATGACAAAATCAGATACATGTACTCATCCCGACGGGGCATAAGATCACCGAAACCAACCTAAACATTCATTAAGTTAAAATTTTGGTGAAAATTAAGACATACCGTGGTCATAGTGATAAAAGACCAGTAAAATGAAGTGAAAAAGCTCCATGGTTCTAGGTGGGACATTAGGACTCCACCCAAGGCAGTGTATAACATCAATATTGAAAGGACTAGCATGGCAGGGATTCTGAATATTTGACTTTATCAACTGAAACCAATCCATAATTTACCTCTGTTCTTCAACTGGCAACATGTGCGGCGATATCCCCCTATGCTGGCACTGTTCACAAACATGTTCGCGTCGTTCTTTCC
The DNA here is from genome assembly GCA_000341325.1 of Panagrellus redivivus. Taxonomy (NCBI): domain Eukaryota; kingdom Metazoa; phylum Nematoda; class Chromadorea; order Rhabditida; family Panagrolaimidae; genus Panagrellus; species Panagrellus redivivus. Next base: position 549,082 of record KB455443.1, on the reverse strand, counting down.
GATTTTCAACCCGCTGGCATAGATAGTGTTTTATTTTGAGATAGTTTCCGTACATCCAGATGAGATGTTCCGACAGAAACTTGCCCAAATCGGCAATGGTCACAAGGGTCAGTGGTATACCAAACAAGGAAAACAGAATACATGCAAGTCGACCAGCTCTGGTAATTGGGACGGGATTACCGTATCCTATAACCGACATCTTCAAGCCAATTTTAAAGCTTTTTAAACTAACCAATGGTAGTCACAACCGTAACAGCAAAAAAGATGGCCGTCGAAAAGGACCACACTTCGACTGTGGAATTCCGCTTGACTTCACTCGACGTTAAAAAATACTTTTCGAAGGCAACAAATAAGTGATCACTCATATTGTGCATGTGCATTCGGGCAATTTCTTCCCAAGCAGCCCGATTAGTTTCATTTCTGGCGGCTAATTCTAACATGGACGTTACAAACTGTGTTTGGCGGTGGTGGATCAAATTGAGCTTTAATTTTGACTATTATATTTGAAAATTCAAACAAGTAATTTTACCTGTTGTCGTTTAGTAGTATGTTCATTGGGATTCTCAAAACTATAAAACACCGATGCCCCCATCAAAGTGTACAGACATGTGAGCAATACGAGACCAACATGGGGCAATATAAGTTTCGCATACTAAAAAGTCCAAAATACACACATCCTGACCACTATGCAAATGCAAACCAACTTTTCGAACGCCCTTTTCTTCGTTTTCGTCATCTTCCGATCCTTTGTTCTCGTCACTACCGGTGAAGTCATCTGACTAAAAATGGACAACATAGTTGATACAATTTCACCATTGACTAATTAATGTATTGTATTACTTTTCCTGTGTGATTTGAAGCGAGTAGCTCGTTGGTTTCCCATGATGCTTCAGGATGTGACGCTGATGATGCGCTGAACAAGCCTTCCTACAAGATGGGCAAAGCACGTAAAGTAATCGTATGTAGAACAAATTGACTTTTGATAGACGGATGGATTCAAAATAGATACACTTTGAGATATTGTTATTATCAATGAAACGACAGAAGATTAATGCAGAAAGGAAGTAACCTACCAGTGCACCACTGTTATTATTCCAGCTCATTTGTGTCATTAGAACAAAGCGTAAAAAGTCAATTACAATCTACAGCCAAAAACCGCTTCAAAAAGTCGGAAGGGCGGCGTAAAGAGCTTTACTTGCTGCGTGTTTGACGCGGGAATCATAAAGAAAAATGAGTTTTGGGATCAGATGCACTCAAGGTTGTCGTGTGAGGCATTGATTAATAAGCGATTTGCGGGTGACACATGGCGGAACAATAGAAGTTAGCAAAAGTTAAGAAAAAAGCAGCTACGCAGGTCGTCTATCTTTTGTAGAATAAAGTTTAAGTTGAGCTGGTGGTGCCGAAAAGTCGAGTTCCGATAGAACAGCAAATAAAAAAGCTTGCGTCTTCATTACTTTGTGCAATTGAGAGCCGTGGGGCATCAGAAAAAACCGAAGGAGGAGTGAGCAGGCTTCAAAATTAATCTCTTCGGGAAGGGGGGAAAGCTTGATGAAATGTGGAGGGGCAATGTTTTGATGGATGAAGTAAGGAGTAAACAAAGTGTTGTGTACTTTTAAGGTTGAATGGGAGGGTGTAACAATAAAAGTGGGCAGGATTCTTGAATTGGTGCATTGTTGAAAGAAGAAAAGTAGCAATGATGCTATGAAGTGTAAACATACCCTTCGATGACGTCGATTGAAGGAATGCGGGATATCACCAATCCGATCATCCATCTCATAGCGCTCCAAATCATATTCCGAATCCCGCCTCGAAGTAGACTGCGCAGTTTCTTCAATCTCAGCAGGATCAAAAGCTGCTCGATTGGAACCAGGAGTCAGCAATGTCTGTTTCAAGCCATCTTCACTCGATGGCATTGTGAGCGGTTCGGAATCTCCCGCAATCGTCGGATCACTTCCGACCCGCTCATATTCACGGCGATAGTAGGGTCGTCGCAGGTTTCGACTCATGATGTTCGATTCACCTGCACTCCCACAAACTCCCTGATAATCAAGCTTGTGCGCGCTTCATATGTGTTAAAAATGCCCAGAGGCGCGTCGCATCTTACGATGACATTTCATTTACATAACTTTGAAAGCAGATTTATGCTATATGCTGGCAGTGGCAACAATATGTAAACTAGAAGGCCTGAAAAAAACGATCTGTCGGTAATTTAATAGGGTTCATCTGCATCAAATATGCAGGAAACGCTTGCAAAGTCACGGAACCACGGAAGCAGCAGACGCTGGTCATCGCTGAGACATTTGTGTTTTCAGAAAGTACTAGAGCATTGACATTCGCTTTATCATTGATTGTCGCCAGAGGTGAGGCCATGGTCGCGATTTTGACAACATGGAGAGGGTATTAGTGCTACACGACACGCAGAAGGCTCAATAGCGCGCTCAGAAGAACATTGTTTTAAAATAACTGACTGAGACTCGACGTCTCTATTGCCACGAGGGTCCATACTCTGGAGAAAAGTTGCCACAAAGCGGATAGAGTTGATTTTGGGGAGGAAAGGGCATTCCAAGCACTTATGTCAATGACCATTACACTGTGGAGAGTAAAATATGTGCTAGCCAATAACAAACATGCTTACGTATGCAGACGTTCCCACATTTATCAGGGAGGATCCTGAATGTCTAGAGAAACAAAATACAGATGGCACATTCTAAAAAGACGCTTGAAAAGAGAATGACATAAAATCAGTAGGCCCATATCGTTCGTCTCAAGTGCGAATAGGCTCGCCGAAAGCGCATCCTCAAAGATATTAATATACATGCTTAAAAGTTGGCAATGCCGCGGGAATGAGATAAATTTTGGCCTTCGGAGAAACAAAGCTGCTTTTTCGACCGCCCTTCGGATGGACACGGGGGCTTCGAGTTTTCAACAAAAGTCTGAGAAGTAACCGCTTGGGAGTATCGCTTCGGGCTGCCAACCCTGGGGGATGGACAGCGGTCGATTGAAGAAGAGTTCTTGTTCGGGTCCGGTTATGAAATGAAAACGTCGAACATCCTCTTTGCTTCTGAGCCAAGGAGGGCGGAGGGCTGAAGAAGCGCAGCACAAAAACTAAATGTCTGAAAAGCATGCGCCAAGTATCACCACACGGATATGCCGGTCTGGAGCCGCCAAAAGCAAAGAATCCGTCTATTATTGTTCCCTGGAGACAGGATCCTCTACAGGACTCAGAAGTGTGCTGCGAACGAACTTCGCTGGCAGGAGCGGAGGGAGCGCGAGACCCGTGGCAGAACGCCAATAAACTATTGTTGCATGCAAATGCCTCTCGACCGAGTTAAAACTTGCCTGTCGACGCATGATGATGTTTTTCAAAGGCTATGAAAAAAACTGACACTGACAAGAATAGAAGCCGTAAAAGTGGCATCTGAAGATGTTCCTACCAGGCTGTTTCAGGTACTCAAATTACCCGTGGGAAAGTCCATTCGTCCAAAGGGCGACTATACGGATAGTAAAAATAGTGACAACTATTTTATTTTCAGCGTGCAGACGCTACATAAATAGAGTACTTAGTTTGGGTTTCTAAACTAAAGAATGCCTTTAGAGTAATAACCGTCGCATAAACCCGGAATTAAGTCTGTGTAGACACATTCCGGGTGAACATGCAGTTCCGTAAAGACACCGCCGTCAAGCATACTACTTCATCATTACAATGAACATAGAAACATCAAAAAAACCACCGAACATTGACCACCAACACAGTATTTTACTCACGCCGGATGACATGATGTATAACCTGCCGGCGTACATGATTGGATCTCAGTCAGACCAGGGCCAACGATGCCGTCATGTGTAGATTGGGTGGTCTTAATGTCTTCACGGCGGTAACATGGACTTTGTTGGAAAAACTTGGTTGCAATGCATGTCTTTGGCGGCCTTTTTGCTTCTACCGAGAAGATCCAATTACGGTTTTGTTCTACCATTTGGACATCTTTATGCGAAAAGAAGCTGAAGCGTGACTTGTCAAAAATGGCAATCAATTGTAGCTTTTTTGAAAACAGGAAGCGTACGGCCTTAAAAATTGGATAAATGACTGGTGAAAGAATGGAAAGAAGTTTGGAAGCGTTCCGACGGATGAAGACAGCTTACTAACGGTTTTGCATAACTTCGCGTAGCCTTCATTTTTGCAGAGATTGTTGAAGGGGATGACATATGAAGATAAATGATAAGTGTCAATATTTTGGGGTATGGATAAAAAATTGGCGTTACAATGTTATTTCTTGCCACGATTACAGTATGACGGTTGCAAGTGGTGTGCGCGATGTACCATATTCCAAACCGGTGCCACCGCATTAAAACAAGGCCAAGCGATGATTGATCTCATGTTGCACTAAAAGACGAAAAAGATCTGCCGAGGATGTTTCATCCAACTCCAAGACCCAACCCTGTTACAACCTTTAAATTGCTTCACCAATTTGCATCCCACATCATTCAATTTCGCCTTTTTTCTCCCAGATAGTACAACAAGACACCCCATTTCCGGGGTCATCGGCCAGCTCCTTGCTATCTCCTCATTGCCTGCCACATTTCACTCACTCCAAATCTTCATTCCAAATCGCTGTGGACCAACCTCCTCGTTCCCGCTACAAAATGCCCTCCAACCCCGTGTGTGAAAAAGGAAAGAGTCCACAAGTGACCAGGCCCATGAAAGTGCTCCTCGTCGACTCATGTTCTAAATGGCCTCAACTCGGAGCCATCAAAACCGACTCTTCTCCCAAGTTACGGGGCACCGCAGACTCGACTGACTACCCTTTGCTAAGTTTATGCGCTTCGAAGCAAATAAGACATTAAATCGAGTTACAATTTCGCTTTGGGAAGCGGTTCCCATTGAATTTGTCTTTTTCGGTTGGATAGTGGTCGAGTTGAAGCATATTCCTGTCTGTCGAGTGCCAATATGTTAGGCGATCGCAACACCCACAGTAATCATGCCCAAGGTAGTGCCATCTTCAACGATCTGCCGACCAACGATGCATGGGACCTCGAACAACTGCTGCCAGAAGATCAGGTAATCCAATTACTTATTCATTTTGCAGATTGCCTCAGGCAGGGTTTTGTTCGGCACCAGTCCGACAAGAAGCTAAAAATGGATGTACTGCCACCTCGTTTTAACAAATTTTTATGTTATTTTCCGTCTTCCAACGATTGGGTCCATGCGGGTTTCAAGTCATCCTCGAGTTCTAAATATAATAAATCAAAAATTTTCCTTCCGTTACAATGTTATTATTTTCGAAATTCGAGAAGTCTGGGGTTCATGTCAAGTAGATTGTGTTCCAAACGCCTGAAAAGAAAAAGATAAAAACACAGGAACAAACCTTAGCCTCCTTTATCTATGCCACTCTTCTCTAGGGTGTTAGAACTCAACCGAACGGCACGATGCATCAAGCGTTAGGCAAAAATGTCATGAATTTCGGCACAAAGAGGACACGGAATAATGGCACTTGATGCTCAGATAGCTCGCTCACGGCAAATGCTAGCAACCCACCCCCCTGAGCTTTGTTTTTAATCTATTGAAAGGGCGTCGAAAGCTCGCGTATATGTTGCTGTGACTGCTATTAGTGTTGTTTCTTTTTGTATTTTGTATTATTTTGTTTTTGGCTTAAAATTCGTAGTATATCAACATGTTTGGAGGTCAGCATAGCTCTGAGCTATTTGGCCGTGGTGCTACTGTCAATGTTTTCCCCAATGATCAGGTAAACTCTTGCTTCACGCATCTAGCTGATTGCTGCAACGCTACACTTGCCGTTCCTAAAATAAAACCACTGAAATGGGGTAAAAGATAGATTTAAAAACAAAACAAAGTTGTTATTCCTCGTATCCCAAAATTAGTGCATTGTCTCAAATGTACCGCCATCTCCAACTCAAGGCGATAATGAAATTTACCCGCCATTGTAGGCTGTCCCTAAAGTTGGCAGCACGAAGGTTTTTGGTTTATTTTAAGTATTGACAACCGCTCTTCTTAGTTTTCTCTTTTCATTTCGACCGAAAAGTCTTGTTTCTCAAAACGTTAGTTTTTTCCTCTGTCTTTTATCTGATTGTTTGAAACGCCCCCCTTGTGGCAACTAACTGTGAAGAAGCTAACCGACAGGGAGCAGAAGGGCACAGTCACTTATTCTTGACGGTCCTCCCAATTTTGCCCTAAGGCACTAAGTGCTAACTGTCATTAGCTAAGCTTCAGGTTATGCTGGATGACATGCCAACATGGAAAAAGTACGCGCGTATCATCCTTCCACACGTCGGCCTGATCATCCTGTCACTGGTATACATTATTGGCGGTGCCTTTGTATTCTACCATTTGGAGCATCCGAATGAGATGTATATTCGTGGTGCTAATCTCAGACTGATTGATGAAAACAGACGAAAAATGTTAAGGAATTTATGGCTTTTGGTTAATAATAATACACTTACGAGAGGTTTGAGTTTTGTTAATCGTTGGAAACTGTTATTTAATGATAGGTTTGTAGAGCAAGTTGAAATGACTGTCATTGAACATGTTGACAACACCTCGCGCCTTCTTTTTGATGCCTTTGATACTCACTTTATCGCTGCTAGCCACCTTCGAAACCCCTCAAATTTGATTGATCACTCTTGGACCATGACCACTGCTATTTTTTACACGACAACATTGCTCACAACTATTGGTTACGGCAACCTCGTCCCAGTTACTTTCAAAGGCCGCATGTTTTGTATTTTTTATGCACTGCTCGGAGTTCCGTTGATTTTGATCACCGTCGCTGATATTGGTAAATTTCTCAGCGAGAACATTGTATGGCTGTACGGTCTGTATGCTAACATGCAAAAATCGTCGAAAACGGCACCAGAAAGTGTCGATGGCGGTGAAGACCGCAATGAGAACAAAGAAGCAATCATTGGGGTAAGCGGGAGTCCATTCCCCTCGAGGCATTATTGGTCCTATCGAATGATGCATGACTTCCGTTTTTACAGCTTGACGTCTCCATTCCCACTTCCTTAATTGCGATTATCCTTCTGGGGTATATGGCCATCGGCGCCGTGCTACTCGGTACCTGGGAAAACTGGGACTTCTTCCAGGGATTTTATTTCTCATTCATCACAATGACAACTGTAAGTAGCTCCTATTTTTGATAAGTATGGCTAATGATGTACTTAACATCTTTAGGTCGGTTTCGGTGACATTGTCCCTGTCAAACAGCAGTTTTTCATTTTTGATTTATTCTATATTATTATCGGATTAGCGATTACGTAAGCCTATTTATTAAAATAATCCTTTTCCAATTGATCATTCCACACTTTTAGAACAATGTGCATCGACCTTGTCGGTATTCAGTACATCCAAAAAATCCATTATTTCGGTCGTGCCATTAAAGACGCCCGATATGCCCTCGTTAATGTGGGCGGACGGATGGTACGTGTACCGGATTTGACACGGGTTGCCTACATGCTGCAACAAAAGTATGGCCAGCGCAAACGAGGCAGCGATACACTCTGGGATGGTGCGTATGCTCCGAAGGACCTGAATCGCATCAGATACATCGATTATAGCGGTTTCCCAAGTATTGAAAGTTTGACTAGTTTCGTTTCAAGTATTCTTAGTGGAAAATCAAAAGACCCTGTGAAAGTGTAAATTGTTTTCATTATGAGAAGCATAGACAAATAACTATTGTTTATAAAAAGAGAGTACAATAATCTTCGGGAGTTTTTGTTATTATTCCTTCCAGGATGCATTTCAGGATCTTTTGCTGCAAAGAAAACGGTCGTACAATTGAGTGGCAAATAAACGGACCACTCCTGAATCTAATTTTTAATTTACGAATCACATTAGTTTTACGATGGGGGCGGTAATGTACCCCCCTATAATAAACGGTTTTTCAAACGAGTTTTTCCGTTAAAAATAGGTGACATACCATTTTATTCTTTGTCTACCGCGGCCCACTGGCTGCGAAATCCAATAGTGTCAGTTGTTGTCTGTTTAATACTTCTTTCAATTTTTATTTATTACGTCGGTAATGTGGCCAATTCACAGTTAAATGCGTTAGAAACTACGAAAAAGTGACAACATTTATGTGTTCACATTTTATTCTTCAATTTAACGCGCAACCGCACAACTGTATAGTCTCATCTCCCTTATTACGTATTTACATAAATAAGCTTCCCCGCTTTGTACTGCCTTGCAAATCCGTCCTCCTTCTGACAGTTATTTTTTTACTTCACTCGCAACTGATGTGAAGACCGCTACAAATAACTTCGCGCGCTTTTTTCGGAACTCCTTCAGCACCGTAAAAGCCAAACCTTTCTATTTGCACTTCAGAGTGAACCGACGTAAATAAGACCTTTTTTTTATTTCCATCGACCCGTGAGTTGTATGTCGGTCCTCCTTTTTGAAACAATGCAACATAGTCAAATCGAGGAGTCCGTTGAATGTGAATGGTTGCCGCGCCTTCTGCAATTGAATAAATGTGGTGGTGGTCATGGGCTTGAGTCCATCTGACATGTCGCTTAAAACTAATGTTTCATTTCTTCGGACCGTCCGTTTTCCGGGTTTTGCGCCCGCAACAGGCTGTAAATAATATTTTGGGGCTTTTGCCTCTTTTTGGCCTCCTTTTTAAATTGTATAACTTTGTTGTGTTCAGCTCGCGGAGGGCAGTTTTTCAACAAGTGGTGAAAATGCGATGCTAAATATTTTGAAAGATTGTTTTTGGGGCGTCGATCATAAAATTGGTGGCTCATCAGTGTTTTCGTTTTTTGCGCATCGGAAGTTGATTTGATTTGGCCAAGTGTCAAAATCAGAGATCAAACGTGATGTGAAGTAATCTGTTTTGGAATCTCGAGAATGTCAATAGAAAATCCAGACTTTTTGGAAGGAAATATTATGATAAAAATGCCCAAAAGGCTGTTTTTCTGCTTTTCAAAAGTTTAGCGAACTTTTCGAAAAAACAAAGTTGACACAAAGACGTGAGAATGAGACAACCCTTGTAAATGTCAAAAAGCCTGCCACGCTCAAACAATTAGACCGATTTTTGACTGCTTTCACTTGCCGAGACTAACTTGTAAGTTCTGGATGGACAAGGAGTATAAACTTTGGCAAACGACGTTCCTTGTCGCAAAAAAACGGGCGCGTAATCGGCACGCCGTTTGGCGCCGTGTCACAATGGCCACAGCCGTCGCCTATGCAAATGTAGCATAGTCAGAAAGAATGGATGTGTGTCTCGGCTGTTGGAGCCGGGAACTTGCAGACCAAAGCCGGCGGCAAGCTTACTTAGTCGCGTGCGAGTCGCTCCTCCGTTCGGGTCTTCGTCAGCCTGCGGGAAGGGCCTTCTATCCACGATTGCTTTTATCGTTTCAGGTTGTTCGGGAGTCTCGTCGGCTCCCGCGCACACTTGTAGCCCTTGTGGTCATTTGGCGTACATGTTACATGTAGTTCGGGTTCTAAACTGAAATTGGACTCTTGACCTTGTCGACACTTTTCGAATATCCTTTTCTTTATCTCTTTCTGTCTGAGAGGTCGTCTCTCTGATAGTTCAATTCAAAAACTACCCCACTAATGGAAACTTTTATGATCTCCTTTCCCTTATGTTGTAAACAGGTCAGTTACTGGTTTTGCAATGCCTCAGGGGTTGCGCGCCATTTGTCTGTGGCCGTAAATAATGAACCCTTAACTATCTGCAACTTTTTACTTGTTTTTTTGCGTTTGTCGCTTCCATCCACTTCCTTCATATTTCTTTTTCTATTTGTCTGGCAATCCTATAGCCCCCCACGATACTTATGTCGTTTGTTGAGCCGTTTTTTCACGTTTTCACCGGTGGCTCCCCTCCCCATCTCATATTATGACTAACATAAGAAGGTCCGGCCCTCCGGCATCGCCTGAGCGTTACGCCTCTTCAGACTGTATCTATCTGCAGTCTCGGTCGTCCCTGTCGTGCCAAAAGATGGAAGACTTGTCGCCTCACCAGGGGCAAGCGTTGGTCCTCGTCATCCGCAACATTCCTTCCAAACTGACCATGTTTGTAAACTCGCGCCGAAAGTCGTTTTCGGAGCTGCAGCTGGCAAGCCACCCCCTTCTTCTTCCTCCTGCGCAGTTCGGCGCCAACACTACCACGCAGTCCGAACATTGACCAACAAAAAGTTGAAGGTCAAAACGAGGTTCTTCCACAAAATTATAGATCGAAGGAAGGAAGTCCGCCCTCTTTGCGATGTTTTTACTCCGTTTAGTGACAGCACACTTCACGCCGTCGCGGCTCCCTGCCCACACGGTAATAACAGCGTTGAATGTCGTAATTTACAGCTTCATATCACATAATCAGTCCAGTTGGACTGCTGCTACTTTAATACTAGTGTAGATTTTATCGTTTTTTTTTCAAAGTTCTCTGTAACCCTCACAGATTTCCTATCGTTTTCGTCCTATCTTACATCTAGTACCTCAGTCGAAGTGCCCGCCACAGGGGTGTTTGTTGCTCTTTTCAGCCTCGTATTTGTATCGATCGCGCGACACCCTCTCCAAAAATAATACGAACCTACCTGCGCGCTCAACCATTTGCCTGCCCGTCTACCCGTTCATAGTAGTAGCGATTGTACATATATTGATCAATAGGTTCGTGAGTAACAGGATTGCCTTCGGTATTTTCGACACATAGTTCAGTTCAGTCAGACCAGCGTGGACCAATCGTTAAGTTATAAAGCGAAGATCAGTTATTGGTTTCATTAATTCATTTTGATCTATCACGTTGTCAGTTTGGACCCTTTTTCTTCCGTCCCTCCTTACACTAACAATTGGCAACGATGATTGAGCAGGTGTTGATGGTGGCGGCGGCATCATCCTCGACGAATTAGGTCGAGTTCTTGCAGGCTTTTATCGTAGCATGTCAAATCGAGTAGACAAGTGCCGTTTGAACATCCGAGGGGCGTGAGAAGCGTCAAGTGGTTGGAGGGACGGCAAGGCGAGCCTTATACTCATGTTGATTTATCATTCGTGGAAGTCAGACGGATAATCACTGTTGTTTTTACGCGGAAATGTTGCCCCTTTTTGACTCACACCATTGTCCTATTCCTTGATTTCTGACCTTTATGATTGTATTTCTCGCCTTTGCAGAACCATGCTCTTGAGGCTGTTCTTAAACATAGCCCTTGCGGCGGGGACTCTAATTGAGTATGACGTTTCCCCTGCAAGCGACATTCAACATTTACGTCAAAAACGTGAAGATAATGCCCGCTGGCTGCCAACGATCCCTCCGGACTATGAAGTCGAGGACGAGGAAAATGATCCAAAATCGTCTACAACCGAACACACTTACTACAACATGACAATCTTGACGCCAGACCCTGAAGCCTTTTCAAAATATTGGATTAATATGACAGAATGGCTCAAAAACTCATCTGTCGTTGGCCAATCCAAGCATGATCACTTGGATAACGCCTATCGCAAGGCAGCTGGCATCAAGATGCGATTTGACTTCCCGTTTTACGGTCACAAATTAAACAACATGACCATTGCCACTGGCGGCTTTTGCTATGTCGGCGAACAGACGCACAGCTGGCTCGCAGCCACGCAATACATTGCACCTTTAATGGCCAACTTTGATACAAACTCGAGCGATTCGACTATTATGTTCGGTGATGACGGTAAAAAGATGGTCATTCAGTGGACCAACGTTCGTTTACGGGACGATTTGAATGGTGGGAACCGCTTCTTGGGTGTCAAACGTAAGACCTTTGTAAAAAATCAAATTGCAGCGGGCCCCTTCACGTTCCAATTGGCTCTGTTTGATACTGGAGATATCTGGTTTGTCTACAAAGATGTCCCAATTCCCGCTTCTAACATTAGCGACGCTAACCATCCCTGTAAAATCGGCGTCAGTGACGCTTATCTGTTTACACATAAGATCAAGCTGTTTGAAGAAGGTAAGTTTTTTCGCTGTGGGACATTTGAAAATAGGAAATTACAGGAAATCAAGCGCAATCGAAACGAGTGATTCACGAATACCATCGAATTACGGTCCCTGCTGATAGGGTTGTATCTAATGCCGTTGTCGTGCTTAAGGCCCTTCCAACCTGCTTGCAGTATACGGATTGCCAAGCTTGCAACAACGTGACTTTGAATTATTTCACGTGCTCATGGTGCAAGCCGAAAGATAACTCCCCCGGCTTTTGCTCCGATCATGACGGGTATGTAACTTGACCTTGTCGACGTTTGTCTAAAGACAAACGTCATATGTTGTTTTCATTATGTTACGTATATCTTCAGCCTTCATCGCCGTCGCCAAGATTGGGTCGAAGGGAACTGCATGCGTGAACAAAGTGACACCTGCGAAGATCCGGCTGATACTTCGACGGCGACAAATCCGACAACAAAAGCCGCCAATCACCCGGATGCCGTTATTTCTCTGCCCACCGATGAAAAAAGTGAGATACAATAACATCAGTTTGAACGCACTTTATTCATCTTTCAACCTTTTAGCTAAAGCCGCCAAATCCGAAACCGCAAAGAAAGGCAGCAGCTTCCTCACCATCTTTATCGTTCTTGCCATTCTCGCAGTTGCTGCCGGCATTTGGGTCTACTATGCCTTCACCAACCCCTACAGCAAATCTGGCCAGATTCTCATTAAGTATCGCCCGTCCAAGTGGCGCAGCCCCGCGAGTCAAGTCAGATACAGCGCCTCCGTCCACATGTAATTTCGCCATCCTCCGGTCGCTAACTTGATTTGGTTCTTGTGTCTTTGCTCTTAAAATCTACGAATAATAAGATCGTCCGTTTCAAACTGGGCCGCAAATTTGAGCTTTGTCTGTGTTTCCCTGTTCAACTCGCCCAAGATCTTTGCATTAAGACTTTTCGGCATGTGTCATTTAAGCATCACTGCACTTCCTCACCCTTTTTACATTGAAAATTATTCCGAAGCATGTAAAAACAATTTTACATTTGGTTCACAGATATCGGGTTTCTTTTCGCTTTGTTTTTGTACCCCCACAAGTAATCAGTTGACATTTTACTGGGCCCCTTTTTATTTGTTTTTGTTTTGCGTTGTAAGAGTTTGTAATAAACATTTTTTATTTAACAATGTGTTGATGTGGAATTCATTGTCATGGTTACGTAAGTTAACAGAAAGGAGTATCCAACAAAAAGAGCGTAAATACGATGTGACAAATTTGTTTTATCAGCGGAGACGTAAAATGGTGCAAAAGACACACACAGAAATTGGAACCCAAATCCGATTCTATGACGATTCTTACGCTACTAGCCGATGAAAAAATGGTAATAACGAGAAAATTTTTTTTATCAAAACTTCCTTATGTTTGAAAAACCCGGGTTTTAAACACCCTGCGTAAATCATGTACCATGCCAATACTATTAACAATGCAGTTCCTTACGCCTTCAAGGATGAAGCGAAACTAGAAGCAGTGTAGAAGCGTAACGTCACAAAACGAAATGCCGAATAGTTAGTTCAACCAGAATCGTTGTCCAACCTTCAGATATCTTTTTGTTGGCTCTGTTAAAAGATTGCTTGAATATTTACTAAATTGAATTCAAGTGGCTTTTTTGAGTGTTCTTTTTGCTCAACTATTGCTTTGAGACAGAATAACCGGTAAATTTTACACGATTATAATTTTGATCTTATTTTTATAGATTCCTGTCAATAATTATTGAGTGTTCGTTGGCCGATGCGATGAGGACCAAATCCCTAAGGAGAAACATCAGAAGCGGCCATACATATCAAAACCACGCCTCTTTGCCACGCAGTGTGAAGCCGCCATGGCCACAGCACGAGCCTCTACTCACATTGCGCTAAGCCACACCCGTTGCCATGGTTTACGTCGGCCACGTCGCGCGGCTTTCCAGTCACACCTCGAACTCTTCTCCAATGGCAGTCAATGCTTTCCTCTTCGGCAGTATGGGCTTGTTGGATGAGCAGATAAATGGAACTTGTGTTATCTGGAAGCTGCCCGATTTGACGAATTCAGGTCTATGGAGCTATATCAGCGTAGCTGTAGCTCCATTCCTGGAAAGCTGAGGTGCCGGCTGCGTCGACACTACCAAACCATGGAATCAGCATAAGCCAGCTGGCAAGCTGATATGTCGGCGGCGTCGACACTACCAAACCATGGAATCAGCGTATGCCTGCTGGCAAGCTGATGTGTCGGCGGCGTCTACACTACAAGAACACTGAACCAGCGAATGCCGCGATCTGGAACTTGGAAATAGCAAGAAACCGGGGTTATCGCTAAATCCGACGCATTCGAGTCCATGGAGCTATATCAGCGTAGCTGTAGCTCCATTCCCGGCAATCTGATGTGTCGGCGGCGTCGACACTTCAAGAACATGGAATCAGTGTATGCCAGCTGGCAAGCTGAAGTGTCGACGCCGCCGACACTTCAAAAACATGGAATCAGTGTATGCCAGCTGGCAAGCTGAGGTGTCGGCAGCGTTAACCCTATAAGACCGTCGAACCAGAATATGATGCTGAGATTCTGGCTAGATTCGACCACGTTCAAGCCGTTGGGGCTATAACAGCGTAGCTGTAGCCATATGGCCTATCGGGTGGTCATACTGACCTTAATGAAGGCACACCCCGCTGAAAAAGGAAGCCTGCGAGCTTACAGCCCGCAGCTTGCGTAAACGGATAAGAAA
>KB455443.1:491170-526842 GCA_000341325.1 Panagrellus redivivus | reverse complement strand
ATTCTTGACGTGCGCTCTTTAGGAAGCCCCCCCCCCCCGTCAGTCAAGCTGAAAAGTGAAGATGTTGATTTCAGATTGGCACCCGCAATGTGACAACTCGTTTTCGGGTGCCATTGCTACTGCTGCGTTTCTCCGCCGTCCACGACGACAGCGCAGCCTGTAGCATTCTGCCGAGCAGAATAGAAACAATGCCTTATCCCTTCAACCCGTGATTCAACCCTTCAATTCTTCTATCGCCTTATTCCTTCTCCTCCTCATTAGCCATGGGTGGGTCACTCAGTTCGCCTTCGGGCGCAACGGCACCGCCGACTTCCGTCTGCAATCACTTGTTCACTACGGGCACAGATGTCGGTCCACCGGCAGGCTCTCTGTACCGGTCGTCTTCCGGTAGCAGCACGTCAAGCAGTACGGGCAAAAAGCACAATTCAATGTTTGTAACTGGTTGGAATTTTGCACGCAAATCGGCAGCTGCTTCAGCGAACGTATTACCGCCATTTTCATTTCACTCAAGTCACACAGCCTCTTCAAATGGGAATTCAAATGGTTGTAGTGGCAATAACAACAATAATGACAACGATCCACCAACCGCCAGAAGCAACGGAAATCGTAATAAAAAGAATTCAGACCACCAGGCCCCGTCGACTACGGTTAACAGTAGTCGATTCATGATGACGCGGTCGCACAATTCGAGTATGTCACTTGCAAGTGCCATTCCGAGAACTTCGACAACAAAGGAAAGAGTTGAAGCACGGAAATCCTTGGTTTCCCATCCGCCGCCAGCTGTCGACTTGCACATTGACAGTAACCATAATTATAAGAAGCAGCAAACTCGTCCGACCTATTTACTCGGTAATCGAAAGATTTCGAAACATCGCGACTCGTATCAAGAGCCATCCAATGGCACAACTACTTCCTATTATGGGGCGGCTAACGATCGACCGACTACAGTCATTTCGAATAACTACAGTATACAGGAAGACTTGCGACGTCATTTGCGGCTCGACAATCAGGTTCGTGTCGGCATTTGTGGTATTTATAGGAGTGCAAAGAAAGTACATCGGAAATTAGTAACGCTTTTGTTTTCAGGACTATGCTAATAACAACAACCATTTGGATGGTAGTCCGCTCACGCCGGCAAAAGCCAAGACACCGATGTCTCCGATGCATAAAGCTCATCACAGCATCAATGGAAAAAACATCAAAAGTCGTGGAGACGATGTGCCTTTGATGATGATGCAGGGCGGCCTGTCGGCTAATCAACGTCGGTTCAAATCGATGGGATCCTCCCAAGTCGACGAGATTCGCAATGCGGTGTTACCGCCGATGTCATCTCGGTCCGCCGATGAGATATGTAATTCTTCCCGGAAGAAGACGGTCATTCAGGCATCGACCTCGGAGCTCCTTCGAGGCTTAGGCCATTTCATCGCGCACAAGTGTCGCATGCACCACTTCGAAGCGGCCGACTTCGTCATGTGGATGCGTACGGTTGACCGTTCCCTCATGTTGCAGGCAAGATTTCAATCCTTTCGGCTCGTATGACATTTCCCCACGAAAATGAGTCTTTTTGCAGGGATGGCAAGACGTTGCCTTCATCAACCCGGCCAACCTTGTCTTTGTTTACATGCTCATTCGGGATCGACTGGGGTCAGACGCCGACCGCCTCAAAACAGTCGACGATCTTCAGTCTATGGTGCTTACTTGCCTCTATATTAGCTACTCTTACATGGGCAACGAGATCTCATACCCACTTAAGCCATTCATTGGTGATGGTGAGGTCAGTCAGTTTAAAATTAGTCCCAATTTCAAAGACTAAAAGTTAAAATGCGCCATTGTCTTGCAGGATCGTAACAAATTCTGGAAACGTTGCGTCGACATCATTAACGCTCACAGCTCGGACATGCTTCGCCTTAACTCATCCTCAACATTTTTCCTTGAGGTCTTTACGGAACTTAAAAATTACTCGGTTGATGTGTAACTCTTATTTCATGTTGTGGCTGCGATTTTTATTTTTGTTAAAAAAGTACATAAATCTGTTAAAACTCATGATGAATCCGCTGGGATTCAGATTAGGTGTGTGTACGGTTGTTGTAAAAACATCAAAAAACAAAAGGATGGAGCATGTGTTATGCGTAGACACGAGTTGCAAATACTCTGGGGAAATGAATGAGGAAAGTTGTGTCGTCGCCTACGCAGATTGTTAGAATGATAAATTTTAAAGTTTATGGCTGTCAAGAGTGTTTTGTTCTTTGATGGGGATGAGGGGATGATGCTAAAAGTGTACATTTGAAAGGTTTCAGGTATTTGGGTTACTGTATTAAAAATAACACTCAAAAAAGTTATCTTTGTAAACTTTAAATGCATATTTGTATGTCCTTTCGTCTCTCGAAAAGTCGAAATAACGTTATCGAAGCATGAATGAATCCCTCGCCCATGCAAGGAACCAAGAAAACCACGCAAAACGCCCACAATCAGCGTAAAGAGTCAAGGCTGACTGGCCATCGGCTCCGATATGTCATACAGAACGGAACGAGGAGGGTCGCCATCGTTGACGCCCAGTTCTACCGATACTCCATGGGCTGGCTGGACCGCCGACGACGACGACCGTCGTTGCAATCGGTTTTGAGGTCCCTCTCTCTGTACACGCACAAGGCGACTGCAGGCAACCACCGCCCGTGGACCCGCGCTACAGGCGACGTGTGTCAGGTCGTATTGATCGATAATAACTTTGCTCCCAGCTCTCCCCGCAACCTCGGACGGTCAATCCTGTGGTCACTTTCCTGCGCATTTTCCTCTTTCGGACGTGTTTCCAAATGGAAAGCATGGACATCCCGAGGAAGAAGGGCCCCGGAGGCTATGCCATGATCAAACACATTGCGAACAAGATCAAATCCCTCCGCATCGCTAACTACGGCCAGCCGTATGATAAGCGTCTCGGGCAGAAGCTAATGAGAGCGTATGTATTCCTTATTTTGTATTTTATCGATCTCATGTTTTCCTATTCAGTCTGAAGCAACTCCTCACCCGTGACGATTATCGCGAACTCTATCGAACCATCCGCCGCAATCGTTTCGGCAAGATCTGTCGTCAAGGTGATTCCAAAAAAGTCCTCCTCTACTACTATCGCGCCCATATGAAGCGTACCGGTCGAATGAAGGCGCCCATCTTCTTCCTCCTGCCCAATGTGAATCATTGCTTCTGTCGCGACTTTAAAGATCACCGCAAGGCCCGTTTCCAACCTAATATTGTAAGTTTTACGTTTTTCGATTACTCATTCCGCCAACCTGGCCTCTTTCCTAATCAAAACGGCAGTCTTTGCACAAAACTTGTTTCTACCCATTCCCGCGAACAACCAAAATGTTGACATTTAGTCTTTTCTGAGCGGGGGAGGCTTTACTTCTAGTTTTTGGCCCCTGTGCAATTTGCTATGCTATCTACCACCTGTAGACGCAATCAATTTACCTCTTTTAAATTTACTATAGTCCTTAATTCTTGCCCTTATGCTTTATTTCATGCCCTTTGAGCTTGATTCCCTCTTTTCAGTGCCGACATACCGCGGGACTCATTCTGGCCGAAGCTTACAACCGATTTGACATGACTTACTTTGCCGACAAGGATACGTTTCAGCTGCTTTTTGCCTTAAGGGCTACCGGCAAGTCTATTAGACGCCACGATTTGGAAAGAATGTTCTTTTGAATTCGGTTGATCTCTTTTTCTTCTTGGAATCTCTGTTTTCTTTTTGACTTTTACGTGTTTATTTGATAAAAAGCGGGTTAGTGATGTTGTGTTTTTTGGAATCGTGGCGTTGTATACGCTAATACCGTGATAATATTAGTTTTTGTGTATAAATATTTAAATTTCTTACATTTTTCGACATCACAGTCATACTCTAAATATGGGCAAGTCAAAGAAGGACGTCACTGCTGAAGCCAAGCCGAAGCCCGATATTGCCGCGGCTGAAGCTGCTGTCGATGAAGAAATGCAAACTGTTCAGAAGAATGTAGGACGGTTATTGTTAGAGATAGAAGTTAACAAAGTTAGTTTTAGATTGACATTCAATCGCGTTCGTTGCAACATTTAAAGACGATTCGTACTGGCAAGACTAAGATTTTGGAGATTCTGCGTCAAAGTGGCGATGTAAGTTACCTAATTTTGAGCTTAAAACAATAATATGCACTTTCAGACCCTCGATAAGAAAATGCTTGAAGCCCTTCACGAACGCTTCAATGACTTTGTCCGCCAAGAAGCTGAAATCTTGGTCATTCTCAAAACAGTCACAGGTTTTGATTCTGGCACAGCTGCACCTGCCACCCTCGAGAAAGCCCCTCAACCTGCCCCTAACGGTAAGTTTACAACCTTTACAATGTTTTAATTTTAGTTTTATGTCTATTCATTTCAGCTGTTGACGCCGCAAAGACCAGCGCCGACGTACGGGAATTGGTTTTGCAGATCGCTGAAACAAATGCCCGTTTAGCTGAAGCTGAAAAGCGTAACGTCAAGCTCGAAAAAGAAGCTGTAAGTTGTTTTTACACTTTATCCGGTTCGACTTTTACTGTGATAATGCCCTTTATTTAAAATTTCTGTTTTTTTCAGGC
Source organism: Panagrellus redivivus (assembly GCA_000341325.1). Lineage (NCBI taxonomy): Eukaryota > Metazoa > Nematoda > Chromadorea > Rhabditida > Panagrolaimidae > Panagrellus > Panagrellus redivivus. Next base: position 522,250 of record KB455443.1, on the reverse strand, counting down.
CAGCAAATCTCTCCAAGGCACGACCGACGAGCGTGACTCGCTTCGAAAGCAAAGTAAGGCTATTTTTCACTTTAATTTTACAATATTGCGCACACTGTTGCATTTCGTTGCTAATTTGAAACGGAAATGGACGCGAATTTTGTCGCCATTGAGCTTCTGGCCCTTCCTGTGTCCCCTAGATTTAGAGGTCCACATACATAGCTTTTAGTACACATAGCTGTCTAAGCCTATTTGACTGTTTTTTATACATCCATTTCCTCATGGTCCTGAACCACTTTGTCTCAGCCGGTTGCTGATACGCGTCTATTTGGTCTAAATTTCGAGTGCATTTACAGCACAGAAGCTCTGGATGGAGACAAAAAAATCGAACTAGCTCTTGGCCAATAATGTTCCTTTTAGTGACACTCAACGAAAAAAACGTGCTGAAGATGGTCTGTGTTCCCCATAGCCTCGGGACCTAAATTCTATTAGTGTGCATCAATCACTCTGGCTTTTCGCATAACGCTTATCGTTTACTTATTCGTTGGGCTCATCGTTTCAGTCAAATGTACTGCTAACATTGAGGAAGCGAGGGGGATGAGGATGAGTCGCAAGGAGTGATGAACATTCAAAAGGCTTTGGAGACATCTTGTTCTTCTTTGCTGTCTAGTCGAACTAGCCTTTGAAAGCCCAAAACTCAATCATGAAGTTCGGATAGCCCGCCGAGCAAAAAAGACGAGTATTTTGCAGGATGAATAGAGCAACTAAGCGCAAAGTTAGCCTTTTACGCCAAAGCATTCACGCTTTTCACGCCGCGCGCACATATCTTATTTAACATTTTTTTGCCATCCAGAGTATATCGAGAAGGCAACTTTTCTCTTTCTTTTTTCTAAATACTATTCTTACTCATCCTTTTTTTGTCGACGTAGACAAACTTGCAATCTATATTTAAAATTCTGTCAGTTACGTGAATTGACGGTTATTTTTACCCTTGCAAACATTCCCTATGATTAGAGCCCCTAGCCAGCCACATGTGTCATACCGATGAAAAAATGTTGTGGTCCCAAAGTTTTGGGGATTCTTTACGGCGGCCCGGAAGCACAACTGTCACCAAACGCGCTTTATGCTTAGTAGTAGCCCCAATGTGCCCCTCATCGCAGCGACACATTTTCAAAGGCAATGTTTTTTTTCGGTCGAGCCACTTTAAATTAAGCGAAAAGGTGCCATCAATCAATGGTGTCGCACGTTTTGAGCCCTGTCTTGCTTGGTTGTAATATTTGACCTTTATATATGCCAATCCGTTGTAGTTCGCGACATCCAGGAAGAGAATGTGCAAAAGAAACAGGCCGTGCTCAAGTTACTCAGTGTTCTGCGCGAAAATCCAAACTTGCTGAAAAAGCAGGAGGCTCAGGAAGAGAAAGTCACGACAGCCGTCTTGGAAGCTGCCTCCAGCACACCAGGGTATCTTTTTTGGACTTTGCGTTTTGTCAACTTTGTGACATTCGAGACTTTGGTTAATTAATTTGTTGGGCTTGCAGCACGAGCACGGAATACGACGAGATCGTGCGTCATTTGGATTCGATAAAACAACGCCGCACGCGTATGACGGCCATTCGTGAACGTTTGACCCAAACACAGATGGACGATACTTATCAGGCTGCACTCAAGCGCCTCGAGTAATTACTGTTTTCTCTTTTGAGTACATTGCAAAGGGCTCGCTTTTAGGGCGCTGAGTACCATCCGCCAAACGTTGGAAGAGGCCACAACCTCGCCGGAAGAAGCGGCATCAACGCCGTCTGGCGAAGCCGGCAAACCCACATCATCGACGACGTCGGTTCAATTGGTCAGAGAAGCCACTGATGAAAACGATGAGGTTAGTTTCTGCCGAATTTTATCTTATTTTAACCCGCAACCGCACTACGGCTACCCCGTGTTCCTTCCCCTGGCTTGCTTCGTTTCCTTCCTCCTTCCCTGCTTCGCTATTTTTCCATTACAGCTTCTTGATGAAGTTCGACGAGAGTTCATATCGACTCTCGGAAGCACGGCACCGGCACAACCCCGACCATCCTGCAACAAGTTAACCCATTCCCCTGCTTCGTCTTGCACTTCTTGTGACAAGATACTGCCTCGCTTGACTGCCATTGAAGACCAACTTGCCACTCAGGGGCACAGGCTCACGATGCTTGTTGACCAGGTTTGCAAATTTCATCAATTTTATGTGGTTTCGTTGCATCTCGTGGTCATCTCATCCATCGGCATCCACAAAGGTCACCCCCATTTGCATCCCCCATCTTCTGGCCCAGTAGGACGATGCAGCCTTCGCGCCAGCTCAGTGGGAAAATACCAATCGCACGGCGATCTTCTCCCCGTAAACTGGGAATCGCATTTTTAATGCTTTCTCACTCTTTGCATTTCTTGCTAGCCAGCCGTGTTGGCCGAAACTACTTCAAAATTCAGAAACGATTCGCGCCCCTTTCGATGTAACGGCACGCAAAGAGGGCGGCAGACACTTTAGAGGGCAGGTAGTGGAGTGACTTTAAATCTGTCACGCCGTCTAAGATTTACTGCAGTTTTGTTGTCTTCCACTTGCTTCAAGTTACTTTGCCTTGTTCCCAAGTGACAGTTGTGTCGCCGGTGAATTAGGTTTAGCTGGACATGCGATCTTGTCCGAAAGTGCCGTCGAAACACTTGTTTTTGGGCAAACAGACTCGACGCAATATTGTCGCAATGCAATCTAAAATGTCGCGACTGCCTCCAAGGCTAATGCCTCTTTTTATGGCGCCCACATATTTATAGAAAAATATATGGTTTGTTAGTTGTTGCCCCCGTGCCACATGGTTGAATTCTCTGCTTTCTGCAAAGGTCGCGATGGATGGCGTTTGCGAATTTTACTTTTCCTCCGCAAGCACCTTTCAAATCATTCATTCTTTCTTCCTGTTTCCCATCGGAATTACACTGTGAATGAACAAATGCAAATCACCAATCACATCTCAGAATTGTGTCCTGTGATCGGTGCCCCGGCGCCAAACGCGTCCTTTTTGTTAGCGACGTTGTCCAGAGTAGGGAAGCGATAGTTAGTCGGGGGCACTTCTTTATGACTTCAAAATACTACAACACCCTGTTCCCAGCGACAAGCGATCTGCTCGGCAGATGCCCGTCGTCGTTGCTCGCGGGTCAACACCGTCTGTTTTGCTTTTTTTTTTCTTAGCCGGCGGCAATAGCGCCGATGGAACAGTCACCGTAGTAAGCTCAGGCCGATCGCGGACGCCTGTCTTTATCGTTGCGCTTTTGCGTTGATGGGTATGCTTTGCGCTGAGAGGAAGGGGTTTCTGGCTGATCCGGAACAGAACATAGACATTGCAACAGCTGCCATAATCAATGGGGTTGTCGTATGGGGATGCGCTGTCTTGAACGAAAGTTGCCCCGAAGACTAAGGCGGGTCTCCTCCTGCTGGACAGGCCAAATAGCGGCGTTTTCTTTTGCGTCGTTGTCGCCCTTCTGCCACCTAATGCCCGCTGTTGTCGCCTTCAACAGGGCTGTTCCTCAATCCTCTTCAGTGAGTCTTTTTTTCTCGCTTCAGTCTGGGGCTTAAGCCCCGACGAGGAAGGCATACCTTCAGTTTGCGCTGTTCTCGAACCCACCCTCTGGCACGTCCCAACAGACAGACCGTATTCCACGAGTTTGGGCTGGGAGTTTGTCGGGTAACGCCGCCCCCTTTCTTCACGACAACTCCCACATCCGGGCATTGTCCTAGTAGGCAGGCATTCCCTCGATGACGACGGTGCAATGGTTTCGCTCCGAACAGTCTCCCATTTAATATTAATATGTTGGAAGACGCATAGTAGGGTCTGGCTGTGGATGCCGTGACGATGACCACCCCTTCTACCCCCAAGTGCTAGCTAGTCTATGGCTCTTCTTGCAGATCAATTTGCTAGTGTCGGTTTTAAGCGGTGGTGTCTCGGGCTATGTTGAACCAGTCCATCTGCCAGTCACTAAAGCTTATAATCACCATCATCACCAAACGTCACCCGCACCGACCCCGGAACACTCACTCCCTGGAGCCACACCCGAAACCATGCACGCATTAAGCGGCATCCTATCGGATTTGGCCGCAGGCAATGCTTCGTCCAATGCTAGCTTTGATTCTGTGCTACGCGACGTAATGAGTGTGAGGAGGTTTACCGGCATGGGCGTTCCCAGTGACAATCTAACAGCTCTGCTGTGCTACTATTTGCCCGAGATTCCTCTGTTCTATCACTGATTGCTTTATTCCTCACCTTTATTAACAGTTCAATGCAATCTTGGCGAGAGTGTGCTGCGTGTTGTGACTGCCTTTATTTTATACCGCTTCGATCCACTGATCGAACCGTTGTAGCTAAAGGTACCGTTCCACACTGCACCGTAATTTCGCCGATTGTGTATTGTTCTAAGGTATTTTGTGCTGCCTAAACCGAGCCAAAATGAGATTTCATGTTGGAGCCAGTTAAGTGAATGCTTTGCCACAGTCTTAGAAACTGCATTAAGCTGGGCTGGGGTTCGCTTAAGCTGGACACATGTTTCGCTCAATTTGGCTCCTGCTACTCTGACCATTATTTGACTAACTGCCAGGCTTGTTGCACTGAAATTGGGTATTACTACCTCCTACTGATTACTCATAGTGTGGTTCTTTCAGGAAGGAGATCAAAAAGTTGATGGATTGGATGAGGAAGCCAAGGTAGGTTGAGCTTATATCCTTTTTGGGGGCAAAGTCCGCATCGACAGGCGAGTTGCAGAAGGCTGTCGCACTGTCGCAGCTGAACAGCGCTCGCGGTAAGTTTGAGAAGCAACGCACGCTCGAAAGAATCCAAAATTTTGCGAGCTCCGGGGGTACATCTTTCGAGATCACGGGCGAAGACGTGGCTAGCAGCGTCGAGAAGGACATTTGCCTTATCATTGAGCACGTTGTGCCGTGGCTCAACAAGCATGACGACGAAGTCATTACTCCCGAGCTCGCCACTGAGTACGCACGCCAACTGTTTATAGCCTCTAGGTCCTTCATATGTCATTTCAGGCTGCGAAGGCTGGTGGTAAATCAGTCCAATAGGGTATGTTTCCCTGAAGGACTCAACTCCGACTTATTTATCACTCAACTCGCGACAATCATCGACGACACTATAATGCAGTTCAGCGGCAACACTTTCAAATCGACACATCACCTTATCATACCTGAAATATCCGAAATCCTCTATAATGAGCTCGCTTTTTTTAAACTTATCCATAATCTTGACAATTTTAACGTTATTGAAGAAGCTTAGAAGTGCCTTTGTATTTTGAGTTAATTGTTGTTCAATAAATAGTCGATAAAAACAGTTTTTACACGCTACCGAAAAGCATCGCAAGCCAACAATACTGTAAGACAACGGTGAAATCACAAACTTTTGCAACAAAGTGTCGAAAAACTCAAATATACAAATGTTGTGACAATTACAAATATCAAACGTGGTTACAGTTTCTTTGCGACAATTGACTCACTACATTAGTTTTTTGCTTCCTTTCAGTCTTAAGAGAAGTGGAAAACAATTGTACATGACATTTGTAAATTTTTTTGATTCTGTTGTAAAAATTGGCGCATAAACAGTTTTGCATTCTTGTTTTTGCACTAACAATTGATGCAAACGTTAATATAATTTTGTCAAACGACGATGAAACTTCACAGTTTAGTGACTATCGTTGTCCTTCTCCATTCATCTAACGCAGAGTATGCCGATTCATCTGAAGAATTAGACGCTCAAGCAACCAGAAATGCATATATTTCTTCCTTTGTCATCTCTCCCCTCAGTATTTGCCATGTTGTTGATTCTATGCTCGACCTCAAGTATCAATCTGTGAATGTTTCATTAGCCGGCATGCTGGGTCGAAGTTATGACCTTCTCACCGATAAAAGTTACTATCCTATATTACAAGAATCTTTCACCTCCTGTCAAAAGACCCCAGATTCACGATTTTACATCCCCAACAACTATCGTGTAATGTTTCTAATGCAACGGTACATCGATATGTCTGCCCAGCTATCGACTACCTTTAGCGAAGCCACTGAAAGTACAACAGCCGGAGGCACAGTGAGTGGTGGCGGAACTGGTAAAAAGTTTGCAGGAAGTGGTACCGGCAGTGCTAATTATCAGCATACAAAGAAAACGATGGAACAGGAGGGAAATGCTATGTACCATATGAGTGTGATTAACAAAATGTATCGCTTGACTGGTGATATGTCGGCACCCTTCACGAAAGCATTCGAAAGTCGATTGAAAGCGGTTATTGATGCAATTCAAAAAGAAAATGCGCTCAAAGCGCGATATCTTGTTGAAAGAATAATCAGCGACTTCGGGACACATGTGACAATGGAAGCTCTGGTTGGAACCCATATGGAATACCGGGCCTACGTTAAAAAATCTGCTGTATCTGTCGACGAATCTACAAAAACATCGGTCTCAGGTCAAGCCACGGCGGAGTTGCAGAATGCTAAAGGAGGTGGTGTTGGCGCATTCAATAAAGCCGATAATGACCGATCAAGTGAAGAATCCTTTTCGATGAATGTTGAAGCATTCGTGGTGGGCGGTGCGGAGCTTAAAAAACTAAACAATCCTACAGTACGATATGAAAATTATCGCTTGAATAATGCAAACCAGTTTTACAGGAAGCGTTTGATGATACTTACCCCGTCGCTATTTCAAGGAGTGTATATCCAATTTACATGATGATGGATAGCGGCAATCTCGAACACCTTATCAATAACACCATTGACATGGACATTGAAGCCGAATTGCGTCGACATTTTGAGCATGCTACACATGAGTATTTTGAAAGGAATCAGATTAATGGGTGCACAAACAAAAACAAGATTAATTATGATTTTCAAGTCTGTCTTGAATTATCTTTTACTTTTTATACGGTATTTTTAGGCGAATGTCGATGATGGTACTTGCTCATATGAACCCTATTGTCAGCTGAAAGAGGTTGAGCAGTCACAAGTAATACAATCAGAATCAGGTTGTAAAGGTTTAAATAAAAACTACGAAGACTCAGATGCATTTAGAAGATATCGTAGAATGTTAATATTTTATTGTGCAAAACGGTATAATCTGGTATTTAAAGACAGGAAGATTCAAATACTGGAATGCGGTCAGTAATATTTTTTTTATTTTCGAAATTTTTAACACTTCGTAAATCATTCCTTAGGTCATGAAGGCTCTCCTTCTCAGTATACACTCGGTGGTATTATCCAAAAATGCGAACCGTATCCTGAGTCCGACATATACAATTCCCAATGGCCGCTACTCAAGCAACATTGGAACATTAAAGAAAATCGAAGTAATCCTTGCGAAAGGCTGCGAATAGGCTTTCCAGAAGACATTTCAGTATGTCCATCAAATTTAGTTCAAACTGAAATAATCAGTTTTGACTACGTGCTCCCAGATGTCCACATTTCAAACATAACTGAACTTAGCTTCAATGATACCTCAAATAACCAAACCAAACGTGTTGAAATTCACACTGACGTTGTTTTCCGTGAAAGAGTCCATTTGAAGACGTACTGGTGTGGGTTAGAAAAAGGATACGCTTCAATTGGATTCGGTGGCTACTTTGATCACAACCAAGTCAACAATTTCATTGGCGAAAGAGATTGTCCTTCCGACACTCCAAAAGTGACTCTTTTTCACGGAACAACATTCTGCTTGACAGAAACCATATTTGGCAATACATCGGAATTAACTCTTCTCTACAGTAATCGAAATAGAATCATCAACTGTCCACATGGTCACTCTAAGCAACTAATAACGGTTATTAATTTTGAGAAAATCTACGCATGCATTCTAAAACGAAACGCTCATTACCACCTTGACACACCTGCTATTCTTAAAGGCCCATATTTAGACAAACGATACGCTATGGACCTTTATGATCAAGGTTATTTTACTGTCAAGCATAGCGGAAAACTTGTCGAAAAGAAACTTTTAGCAGAAATTGGGCATAAGATTTACGGATACCATCAACGATTTTTAGAAATAATGAAAAATGAAAGTGTTGAGATCAAACATGCAGAAGTCACCAGTTTCGTGTTCAAGAATTACATAACTGTTATTATTGTAGCTATTTTGTTTATTGCTTGTTTGCTTGTTGCGATTTTTTGTTGTTGTTAATAAAGTTTGCTTTTGCAAAGCATTGTGTTTTTAAATTGAAGCTACAGAAAACGTCGTTGAAATTCTGAATCTGAACTTTTTTAGATGCTTCATGTCTCAACGTTTTACATTTATCGTGTTTTCAAAATTTTTTCAACTGTATACTTACTGTTTATTGTTACGTCAGCTCAATAAAAAATAGCAACTTTGTTATCAACCGTGGCTCAAAGAACCCATGGTTTTTCGCCTTTCTTGTCCAAGCTCTGTGATTAACGCTTATACAAGTTTTATGTCTTCTCTTATCATTGATGGAATTCCTGTGTATTGTTGATTCTGCTATGCTCATAAAGTTAACAAAGGGTACGAAAAATTAGTTTTATAGCCATTCGTGTTAGATATGTTAAGAATAGATATTTGATTGTCTCCTTGAGAAAGCGTTAATGTAAAAGAAAAGAGAGCAGTTATGTCTATGAGCAATTAAGTTGCGGAGGCTTTTAGAAACGGGAAAAGTTGGCTTAGGCAGCTTTGCTTAAACTTCGGCAGTGGTGTGGCTCGTACGCTGGATGAGCGTGGCCCGTTCCTGGAAATGATGAGGTGTGATTACAGATAAGAATGATGATTAAAGGAGCTTACTTCGCCAGTCGCGTTGTACAGGTACGTATGCACGTTGTTGCCGGTGCCGAAAGATTCCTCTTTGTCGAAAACGAGCGACTCAGGAGGACTGTGGACACCATGACCGCGCGCCCAGATTTTGACGCTCTGACCCGGCTTCAAGTCGAAGCTCCTCGGGAAGGTGAAAACAACTTCATGCTTGTGGTCGATGCTACGCTTCAGCGTCCATTCACCGATCGGTTCGACCTTGGAGCGGTGGGTGTTGTTGACAATGATGTACTTGCCGTCGGGGGAGGCTTCCTGAAAGGTTTCCGTAATCGGCTTTATAGTTTAAAAAGAAGGATTTACGTACCGAGATGGAAACATTGCCCTTGGCAGAACGCTGGTACGAGTTGCGGCTCGCGGTCTCACCACGGAGGATGCGGTGCGATTCTGAAAAGGCACACCCTTAGCATTAACAGTTCAATGAGTTTTAATGTTTGCTTTGAGGTTCTATTCAACAAAAAACATACCGATCTCCTGGCTGGATTGCAAGTGATGCTGCGTGCGGACGACTGATTCAACGAGTTGACGAAGACCGGCGCGGTCCTCTTCACCCTCGAGCATCTTGCGGTAGATGGCAATCTCGGCATCAAGAGTCTGCTTGGTATCGAGGAGCATCTGGAGCTCAACCATGAGCGTGTGGCATTCTTCGCGAAGCTTGCGAGTGGCGCTGTCACGCTCGTTGAGGGCAGATTCGTAGGTGCGCTGGTCATCTTCGATCTGGTAGTGGAGCTCTTCGGCCTGCTTCTCCAACAGGGAATTCTGTAAACAATTCAATCAGTATCAATTCAAAAAACACAAAACAAAAACATACGCGAGCTTCCAGATCAGCCAAATGGCCACGAGTGTCACCGAGCTGGGTGCGCAGACGCTTCATCTCTTCCTTGGTGTAGCCGGTCTCCATGTTCTGGCGAACGGATTGGGTCACGATCTCCTGGACCTTCATCTTGTACCAGTTATCCATGTCGGAACGTTGCACGATCGTAGCTTGGTCGTACTCAGCACGAATCTCGCGCATAGCCTCAGTGAGCTCGTTGCGGAAGTATTCGCGGTTCTCGCTCGTGGTGTCGCGAGAAGCGATGGCTTGCAAGTCCCAGATTTCGCTCTCGTGAGCACGACGCAGGAAGTCGAGTTCTTCCAGGACGGTCTGGACCTGGTTCTGGTAGTCGATGCGGTTAAGCGTTTCCTGGTCAATGTCCTGCAAATACGTGTTTAATTTTTATCTTAACTACGCAAATGTCAACAACTCACGGTACGCGAACGCTGCAATTCACCGAGGAGGCGGTGGTTCTCACGCTTGATAGCGTTGATATCGTCCTCGAGGTTGTTGATGCGGCGCTTCAGGAGGGTGAGTTCGCTGTCGACGGCGGACAACTTGGCAAGAAGCTCCTCGATGACACCCTTGTCGTTACGGTGATCACGGACGGCGGCTTCGTAGCGGGAAATGTAGTTGTTGATCTCGATTTGGATCTTGGTGATCTCACCGTTGAGGCGGTCACGTTCAAGGTCGGATTCTTCGACGAGTTTGCGAGCTTCGCGAAGTTCGATCTCGTACATGTCACGAACGTTAGTGGCATCATGGCCGGAGCGACCACGCAGGTATTCCAGATCGGCTCCAAGCTTGCGGTTCTGGGCTTCGAGGAAGCGCACCTTCTCGATGTAGCTGGCGAGGCGATCGTTAAGGTCGCTCATCTCCTTCTTCTCACGCTCGCGGGCATCACGGACGGCCAGAGCGGCACCATTGTTGCCGTAGGAAGCTCCGCTACCGATGGAAGTAGTCTCGCTAACGATGCGGATGACGCGGTTAGCGGCATCTGAAATGTTATCAAATCAATGAAACATCTAATCCGCTTATCCCATGACTCACTGTTGTTCTCCAATTGCCGAGCTTGGCGGGTGTAACCCGAGCGGGACGAGATCAAGCTCGTGTAATCGCTTCCAGTGTACTCCATGCTGAAAAAAAGTAATGAATGATTAACTCCTATCTTCTTTTCGTACACCCCCACAAGGTATACCCTCGCCCAGGTTTTATCTATCATCATACACTAAGTGGTATGCATGAAACATGGGAAGCGCCTGTCGACGCACTGATAATCGCATCGCATTGCTTATGCCTGTCTAGTGACAGTTTCTGGCGTCGCTTTTATCAACAAACACCCAGCAAGCTCCGTCCCCATAATACTATCAAGGGTATAAGGACGACGATGTGCCTTTTCCGGCCCCGCCAGCAAACAACCAAAAAACTCTCTCCAAGGGCTTATGGGACCTTTTTAGGGGTTGTAAATTTAAATCAGCCAGAACGACCTAGATTGGAACATCGTATACAAAAGCTGTTTGTATTTTGGGATCGTTTTGAATGGAAATGATCAATACTGCGTTGCGTTTAAAACGCATTAAACAAGTAAATCAAAACTCACGGTTTGTATGCCGGCACCGCAGGCTTCGCAGATACCTTCAGCTTAAGTTCAGCCGAGGTAGTGGTTGACGAGTTGGTGACACGAGCAGGGTAAGCTCGGTCGCTGATCTGCGACGTGTACTGTAAACATGAATAAGATTGATGAAACGTGATAAAATGTCAACACCCCTTTTTTATGAAAGTAATTGCAATCAAGCAATCGGCGCAATTTTTGTTTTGTTTTGTTAAGATTTACACAATAGCAGTATGTATTGTTTGCCAATTACGATGACGAAGCAAAAATAGAATTTTGTCATTCAAAGGTTTTGGAAAATGCCGCACGCTTTTGTTTTTGTCTAAACTATTGTGTTTCAAACTTACAGTAGAGCTCAAAGCTTTGCCGCCATCGGAAGCGTAAGCACCTGTACCGATGTAGCCACTATCGCGCTCAAGACCGGCGCCATAGCCAATGCCGCTTTCGCGAACACCGTGGCTCGCTGATGCGCCATAACCGATTTGGCTTTCGCGAGCACCGTGGCTCGCTGTGACACCGTGTCCGATTCCGGATTCGCGGATGGTGGTTCCGTGGCCGATTCCGGTTTCACGGATACCGACGCCGCTGCCAAGACCGCTATCACGAATTCCGACGCCACTGCCAAGTCCACTGCTGTGGATAGAGGTGCCGTGACCGATTCCGGATTCACGGATAGAGGTACCATGGCCGATAGAGCTCTCATGGATGCTTGTTCCGTGGCCGATACCGCTTTCACGGATACCAACACCGCTTCCAAGTCCGCTATCACGGATTCCGACACCACTGCCAAGACCACTATCCCGAAGGCTACTGCTTTGATGAGTTACATGACTGGTAGTGTACCCAGTGGAGGAAATCGTGCGCGACTCCTTGCTAATGGAGCTTTTCTCGCTGCTAGACATCTCCTCGACAACAGACGGTACCGTAGTCTATAAGGAAATGTTTCGCTTTTACAAGTTTGATAAATTCAATTCGAAACGCGACACAAGAACAAAAAAAAACAAAAGTAAACAAATTCCAATGCTATCTCATCACACTTTTGAAACGTGCTAAGTGTAAAAAAAGTCTCAAAGCGAGTGCTTGTTCACGACGCCGTGATCTACGCCTGATACTGGACAACAATTTAATTGGGTATGGTGACACTAAGCGCGAAGGAACCTTTATGGAACCCCAGAAGGGAGGGAGCGATTAAGGCTTGGTTCGAAGGCGTCTCAACTGATAGCGCACGCGTAAACGACGTCGGACATAGTCAAGCCGCCGCACCTTTCGTATTATCATATTTTTTTATCTCGACATGTTTGTCACTGACGCTAAAATGCGGAAGGAGGAACTGTTGCATATGCAATAAGCCCCATTGTGTCCGTACTATCCTGATACATTGACCGTCGGCACTTGACAACAAATCGGATAAGCATTTGAGAACGATAAAAAATCAGTCTGACATGGAGGCAAAAGTATTAGTCTGAATGTCAGTGTCAGGGGCGTTTGATTGTTTGGGCCTGATGCGTGTAATGCAAGTTAGCGCAAAAATGTCACTATTTTTGTTCAAAAATAGCACGAATACAAATGCCCCAAAAGTTTGACTCACCGTTTCGTACTCGTCATAGCGACTTCCGAGGTCCGACACGCTGCTGCTACTACTACTCGATGAGGACGAAGATGAAGACGATGAGGAAGTGCTGTCTTTGCGTTCTGCAGGAGCGTGATGATGGTGGACATTGACATCGATATCCTCATGGATCTCATATTTAGTCGTAGTTGTAGTTTCTTCGGTGTACCGTGAATCACTGATTGTCTCGACGACATCAATTTTTTCGACTTCTCGAACAACCGGAGGTGGTGTCGGAATTCGAACAACCGGGGGTGGTGTTGGAATTCGCGGAGGCTCAGATTGGGTTGACGAATCGACGACAACTGGAGGTGTGGGGACAATGTCTTGCGTTGACGCATCGGCAACTTCTTTAGATTCGAATTGGGTCCAGGTATCTGTCGTTTCGGGTTCTGGCGAAGGAATTGGCGATGGCACTTCTTCAGGGGTCGGAATCGGAGTAACAACTGTACCGGCATCGTGGAACGTTGACTGTTCATGTTGCGTAGAGGAGTCAATTGTCGTTGTTTGTGTCGTGGTGAACTCAGATTGGGTAGAAGTGTCTACACCTGGCAAGAAGATGGTCTCTGTAGCTGTTTCAACAACTTCCGGATATGTGCCCGTGGCTTGGACTTCCTTTTCACTCTGATCGATACGTTCCTGCCGCCGGCTGATGCGTTCAATACGCTCAGTGAGAATCTCTTCAGTGACTTCGACCCTCACGTGCCGTCGTGTTTCATCGTAGGACGTCGTCGAGGAAGTTTCCATCGTCGGGGAATGTGTTCGTGGCGGGAGTGGTGGAATTTCAATCTCCTCAATACTGATGTCATCTTCCTCCATTGGACTTTCTGACTGTTCCAGATTCTCATGAGTTGGCTCAGGCTCCGGTTCAGGTATCCGAGTCGGTTCCTGCTTTGGTGGCTCACTCTTTGGAGGTGGCGGTGGCGGGATACGGCGATATTCCTCAGTTTCGATTTCAATCGTTTCAATTTGTTCAATGGTCCGGGGTGCAGGGATAGGTCGAGTCGACACCCCTGTTGAAGAATACTCGTAAGTCCCGCCATCACGCATGTGTCTGAACCGTTTCGAATTGCGTAGAATGTCAAGCTTTTCACTGAAGCGCCTCATTGCTTCCTCCTCGATTAGAGCCCTTTCACGAGCGTCTAACTCGTAGGTACTCTGACTCAGTTGTACAGGTGGCGGCGGTGGCGATAAAGCAGCCAAATGCGGCTCATGTACCGGAAACTCCGTGACCGATCGTGCTGTTTGCTTCACCGGATCCCGCGTAATCGTTTCAAAGTGATCAATTTTTTGTTGTACGACCTCTTCGCGAAGATGACTCGGTGGCGGCAATGGCAAAGGCGAAGTGACCAACGGTGGCGATGTCACGACCTCATCCGCCTTGTCTTCAAACACTGTCACATTATGAGCGACATGACGTTCATGCACTTTGAGGCGTTCCACTTCGCGCTGGAATGTTTGGAAGTCGATTTCATGCCGTTGACGCGGTTTTTCATCAGTTTCAATCGTGACAATCGGCGGCAATGCTAACGGAATCCGTTTCTGAGCAACGACCACCGGTTTCGAACGGACTGCATCGGTGCGAACACGCTTAGCTTGAACAATCTGGGTCTCATGGTAGGCATGTTGTTGATGATGTTGTTGTTGTTGGCTGATGGAATTTCGAGGCGGGATAGTCATGGGCAAATGAGGCACACGCCAATTATCAGTAGCCATATGAGGCCCTGGAGCAATGCTGCGATAGCGCTTTTCCTCGACTTCAACGCGTGTGCGTGGTAATTTTGGAAACACTGCCCTTGAGTCACCGCTAGTGTGTTCCTGGTGTGACGAACGATCGTCGTAGCGGGCGTAGAGTCGAATACCGTCCTCTCGATATGGCTCATTCACAGAAGTCTCGAATGTTGTCACCGAATGACGTGTGGGCGAGCGTTGATGCCGAGAATAACGCTGGGATTTGACGAGTGTCTCGGAATACTGGTGATCATAGAGATGCTGATGATGTTTTTGTTTAGTATGGGCGAAGTGCTCGTCGTAGCTTTCGAGATACCGCGAAGATTTAGTGGTGTTTGCGTACCTATAAAAGGAATTACAATAGTAAAGTTTGCAGAATAAGTTAAACGGCACAGATTAGCTTGAGTAAATTTACTTTTTTGATTGTCAAAAAGGAAAGCCAGAGCATCGAAACTCATATGGGATCAAAGTAAACATGCGACGATCCAATCGACTCCACAAGACAACGCATTTTCAAATAGGTAAAAAAGCAAAGTACATGGACAAGTAAACTCTCGTCTGCTCTTGGTTTTTGTTAGTCTCAAGACTGCGCACATCCGAATGAATGACTGGCTTGTGGCCAAGCCTTATAAATTTCAGGGACATTCTGACATTTATTGTTCGAAAAAGGTCTGATTGTGGCTTTCGTAAACGAAACTCCAAAAAGGCAAGCAAACGTTCGATAAAAAAAAATCAGTCCTGAGTGACACAATTAAAAATACAAAAAAGGGGGTGTAGACGCGTCTGAACTAACTTCCAAAAAATCGACAAGAAACTCACCCGTGAGGTTCACTGGAGATGCCTCTTCGCCGATTCGAACGCTCATTCCGCTCTTCTTGATCGAAATAACCACCATCTAAGTCATAATCATGGTCGGGATATTGTTGTTTCCAGTAGAGGTTCGATTCGCTCGCATAATGCGAAGGCAAAGCATGAACAGCGCCCATAGATTCAGTGGCAGTGGTTGTTGTATCAGCTAGACCTTCGGCACTATCATCAGCTTGTGAGTAGTCGATATACAGTGGCCCAGCACGTGGGAGACCTTGCAAGTGTGAAAATGTTTCGGCACTAGCACATTTGTACGATAATTGGACCTGCAAAACAGTGCACCGGTGATGTAATGTTGTCGGTAACACACCTCGAAATTGAATCGAAAAAAGGACGACAGAAAAGGACTGATAGCAATGACTCTCTGTTTCTACGTGAGTTAAAGCATCAATAGTAAGCTTCGAGCCTAAGGAAGAAAGAGGGGCAAAAAAGGACAACAAAACGGCTGTGGTGCGTACCTCTTGAATGGTGAATTGCCGCAATGTTGGCGATCCGGACCGTACAAGCGGCTGATAAGTCGGCGGCCGTTCGATCATGTCTGAACCAAGGGCGCCCTGAGGAGAGTGACTCGTCCGCGAAACAGTTACGTACTGTGGATCATTACGCTTCAGGCCTGCAAAACGAACAAATAACAATAAACAAAAACAACACGTGATGCAAAAAGTGCATAGTTAGTAAACAGTTAATAGTGTAAAACGATACAATATGTATCTATCAGATTAAAAGTCTCCACGCGAGACAAGAAAGACCGCATAAAACCGTACAGTGTAACATTAAGTTTACCTACTGGCACGGATTGAGGAAAAGAAGTGCATGTAGACACAAATTTAAAAAACAAAATAAAAAAGAAGCGATAGAGTAAATAAATAACAATGGGAGGGCCCTGAGAGCACACGGAAAGCGGTTGACGTTGACGTCTGTCTGCGCGGTAGAGATTCGCAGATGGGAGCCTCTGTGACAGCCCGACTATGAGTGACCACGAATGACATACCGTTGATCATGAAGCTCGCAGTAGGCTGCCATCCTCAAAACAACACAAAAAAGCAAGGCCGTTGCGGCACCGAGAAAAAAAACACGTGTATTAGAAAGTGTAGAAGGCCAGGAGGGAAAAACGAGTTGGTTATGTCTTTTTGCTACGCCTCCATTGCACGGAACAAAGCAAACACATGCGCGAGAAGGTTGAGGGCAGGGATGGATGCAAAAAACAAAGTAAAGGGATATCGCTTCGGAGTCCGTGTCTCTTCCTCACAAAAATGAATAAAGATAAAATCGGAATCGTGATAGCGAAGTGAAAGCGAGGCGAATAAAACTTTTTCCGAAGCAGAAAGAATAAAAAATATGTGAAAGGATAGGCTTACCGACAGCTCGCTGGCTCGTATGCACAACTCGACGTCGCTGTGGATAATGGCGAGGATCAGTACTGGCAAACGTGTGCGCAGTGGTTATTTGTTTCACCTGCAAAAAAGAAGCGACTTACGGAAGGACAATGATGGTAAAAAAACTGATGTTAGACATACATGTCTTTCATAGAAAAGATAGAAATAAACAAACATGGTGTTAAAGCAAATCTTACGGGCTTACACGACTTTTTAAGCCAAACTGTTTGCGTATTAGTACGTGTTTCGTTGAAAACTTCAATGTTTCACAGATGCATTTTTTCATTGTTCTTTTATTTCACAAAACTGGGAATTTTGCTTTGTTTACGGTGGATGAGCAATAGCGTTGGCGTCTTTTTTGCCCTATGCTTTGACAAGAGTGCATGTGTCATGACCTGGCTTTGGCCTCGCCTCCACGAACCGTGAATGACGTGAACTTTGTGGATCGGATAAAACTGATTTCAGGCATCCATCCGGAACTCGGAGTACACACCCGGTGTCACAAAAATGCAAAAAAGGGGTGGTAGACGAACAAACCGGCTCGCCTGTCAGGCAGTCAATTGACCGACACCCGAGCGCGATTTCAGGCCGGATTAGCCTTGATAGACTGCCACGGGCATACAGGAAGGATCAGCTCTTCTGTCCTCGAGGTAGTTTAGTAGGAGGAGGTCCAAGGCACCCTTGAGGGGTGTAAACTGAGTAAGTAACGTGGTTTCTTTTCCCTTTATGGGTCGAGTGAAAAACGACTCATTGAAGGACAAAGCGTTATTGTTTTGCGAGGATGCGTCCGTAACAAAAACCTTCCACGACAAATCGGAGGAGGATACTTGAAAAAGGCTCTTATGTTTCGAGCAATTGCAAAAAGGAGTTCAAAAACTGCGCAAGTCTGATGTTCTTCTTCAAAAGTGAGGGGAAACAAACGTGTGGGACCCGACCCCTAGGAAGTGGAAGGAAGTTTCTTTATAACTGATCAAACTTACATCGCTGTTAAAGTCGGTGAAGGTAATCAACAACGTACACAGTTGATCCTTCATCAGGATTTCGCCCCTGACTCCCTGAAAGTAAAATCGACAGTTTGGGCTGTAGCCAGAAAGCGACCGGAGGATCAACGGATAGCGAGGTCCGTTCGCGAGGCAGAGGGGCGGTGAACACGGTCAAAAACTGTCAAACTAGGTGAGCTATGGATTACATGCATGCACCCTCCTCCAACTGAATGGAGATTCGATTTGACCTCCGAGTGCTACATAGCCTAAGGTCGAAAGTCAAAACGGACAAAAATCCACTAAATAGCGAATGAAATATCAGTCGTATTGCTACACCTGTCAACCATCACAATAGTAAAACATATACGCTTTACCAGTTTGTGGTCGGCTCTGATGACAACAACGATACTTGTTGGCTGACGGGACGAGTCACGTATTTAGATCGTATTGTCAAGGCCCCCGAAGCGTCGAGTATACAACTGCGAACATGGGGAGCGGCTTCGTAATGCCTAATCTGTCCGTACTTCACGGCGTCATCGACTTTTCCGGGAGTCGACAATAACCCTTTCGTTTTTGCCATAATGCGGTCCCAGTTTCCTGTTGCATATCGTCAAATAATGCGATCGGTACGTCTATCGTGTTTAGCGAAAAAAGGCAAATGAACAACGAGATTAACATCATTGACATACCAATTCAACAATGGCCGAAAGTGAATTTAAATTCCGAAACTCAAACGAAAACCAAGGGACATTTAAAAAAAAATTTCGAGGCTAACCTCGTTATGCACCATTGAAGGCGCCCTCTTCACCCCTTTGCATTGTCATCAATCAAGCAAGAAAATGTCAAACCCTTATTTACCTTTATTTTACAATAGGCTAAAGAAGAAAAATACCGGCAAAAAGACGACTCAACTAAATATGGGGGAGTATGGTTGGGTCACTTTTTATTTGTTGACCTTCGAGAAGTACTCCTTGGCTTTGGAGGGCGTAATGGCAGGCTGATCCTCTTCCCAGTCAGCAGGGCAGACTAAAACGGCAATTAGTAAAAACGGATAAAACGTAAAAAGGGAGAAAAAACTGACCATCGCCGTGCTTCTCGAAGTGCTGGACGGCCTTGAGGACGCGCAAAGCCTCATCAACGCTACGACCGATGGGCAGATCGTTCACAACGGTGTGACGGATGATGCCCTTAGGGTCGCTGAGGAAGAGGCCGCGGTACGAGAGGCCGGATTCCTCTTCGAGAACGCCGAAGCTGCGAGCAATGTTCTTGGTGAAGTCAGAGAGGACGTGAATCTGTAAGGGAGGGTTTCGAAATGGTAATAAGGAGTGGAAGGAAGTAAAAGGCTTACCTTCATGTCACCGAGACCGCCCTCCTTGCGAGGCTGCTGAACCCAGGCGAGATGGCTGAAGTGCGAGTCGGTCGAGCAAGCAACAACTTCGGCGCCGAGCTTACGGAACTCTTCGACGCGGTCGCTGAAGGCAATGATCTCCGTGGGGCAGACGAAGGTGAAGTCAAGGGGGTAGAAGAAGAAGATGAGCCATTTTCCCTCGAAGTCCTTGTTGGAGATTTGAGCGAACTCGCCGTTGAAGACGGAGGTGCCCTGGAAAAGAACAAAACTGTCATAAGAATCTCTTTAAATAAGTCCAAATGTAAAGGAAAGCCAGCGATGGTGAAGTAAGAGATCAAACTTCAAGCCTAACCCTTACATACCCCAAATTTTATATATAAGAACAAGCTAATAACCAACCTTGAACTTCGGGACTTCATTCTTGGGGCCAAGAGCGCGAAGGCCAGTGCTGGCAAAACGAGCAGCAATGCTCTGGTTCTGCTGGCGGAGCAGAGGGGTGATAAGACGCTTCTGAAAAGTTTGATTATAAGTGGGCGTTCAAGGAGCACTTCAGTGATCAAAACTTACAGCGGCGAAGAAGGCGGCCATTGTTGCTAGATTGAGACTTGGAACCGAGCTGAAAATCGTCCGATTAGATGCGAACCCAATGCGAGAAGCGTGTCACGTGGAAAGAAAGCAACTTCCGACGCCTCAAGGCAGATAAAACCGCACGAGGCCGGAGGTTGTTCGAGAAGGTACACAACCACAGCCCAGGGGCGTAAACAAAAACACACTTTCTGCATGGGACCGCTCTTGGCAATCTGTCAACAAGAGTTGCCGCGGGTGTTCAAAAAGATGCTTGGACTTTTGGTTCTTCGTTTGAATAAATTACTTTGTACGTGCCCAGAGGCACTTTGAAGCGATGTCGACGCTTTGTTGATGGAAACTCATGGCAGATCGACGCACATAGCACTCAAAACGCACCCATACAAACTACAGCGATCATTGAGTGGACTAGCAGCCGTACTTTCCGAACTGAATGTTCTTTGGGCCCAATGTCGGCGTGATCTCGACCGCCCCTGGCGATCAGATATATAAATCGGCTTGAATGTCGCCATGAACCCTTCGATCGATACCCATGCTCTTTTTAACGTCAAGAAAAGTTGTTTACCCCATCAAACGTGGCGACCTTTGAGATCTTCGACCACACTGAATTGCTATTGTCGACGTGCAGAAATGGTCGCGGCCTGCCTATCACGTTGTCATCGAACGGCAACCAGTGTGCTCTGCCTCGGCCGAAGCGTTCTTTGCTCTCACTAGGAGGAGTTTCGTTGCATTCGCCTGTTGTGTGTGGCGTGTTTGTCGTCTGCTGCGATCGGAGTACATCGCTAAACAATCTATTTTATACCCCCTTTTTGACGGCAGTGTATTTCTTCGTTTTCTTCTCGGTCCTCATGTGTGCGTGTTATGTTATTCTAGTTCTTTTGAACCGAGATGTGGTCGAGGCCTTTGGTCCTTTCATCGTTATCACGACGCTTCTTTTCAGTTTTAACCAACTTCACGATGGCCTCCAAGCAATCCCAATCCTTCGGCATTGAAACCGATGCCATCACCCTCCAGCGATTCGTCCTCCATGAACAGCGAAAGTTCCCCAGTGCCACCGGCGATATGACCAACTTGTTGGTTTCGCTTTGCACGGCTTTCAAGGCCATCTCGTCGTCGGTTCGGAAGGCCGGTCTCGCTCAGTTGTACGGCATCGCTGGTCAGACCAACATCCAGGGCGAGGAAGTCAAGAAGCTCGATGTCCTCAGCAATGAGCTCATGATCAACATGCTTCAATCGTCGTTCACGACATGTGCTTTGGTCTCGGAAGAAAACGATGAGGTGTGTGTTTTTATATATTCCATTGTCTGGTGCATTTTCAAAGTACAACTTTTAGATTATCGAAGTCGAAGCCGGCCGTCAGGGCAAATACGTCGTCACTTTCGACCCTCTCGATGGCAGCTCCAACATTGATTGCCTCGTCTCCATCGGCACCATCTTCGGTATCTACAAGAAGGTCAACCCCGACGGCGTTGTCGATCAGAAGGACTACCTCCAGCCTGGCCGTAAGCTTGTTGCCGCTGGCTATTGTCTTTACGGATCTGCTTGTATGGTTGTGTTGTCTACTGGTCATGGTGTTAATGGATTCCAGCTTGACCCTGTAAGCTTTTTCAACTTTATATATACCGTTCTATATCTATCCATTTTCAGTCCATCGGCGAGTTCATCCTCACAAACCCCAACATGGAGTGTCCCAAGAAAGGCAAGATCTACTCCCTCAATGAAGGATATGCCAAGAAGTGGTCCAAAGGTGTCTCTGAATACGTCCGTACCCGCAAGTTCCCCGAAGAAGGAAAATCCGCCATGGGCCAGCGCTACGTCGGATCGATGGTTGCCGATGTCCACCGTACCATCCTGAATGGCGGTATCTTTTTGTATCCCGCCACAACCGATGCGCCCAATGGCAAGCTCCGTCTGTTGTATGAGTGCAATCCTATGGCTTTCATCATTGAACAGGCTGGTGGCGCCGCTACGACTGGCAAGGGTTCGGTGCTGGACATTGAGCCCCATGACATCCATCAGCGTTCCCCGATTTTCCTTGGATCTAAAGACGATGTTGCCGAGCTGTTGGAATACATCCAGAAGTACGACAACTAATTGCCACAACATGTTGTATGTTGAAGATATTTGCAGTTCAATGTTAGTTTACAACAACTTGTAAATTTGTGTTTTTATCAGTTTAATGGTGTTTATAAATCTTTATTATACGGATCTGACACATTACAAAGCAAAGCATTCAGTTTTTGATTCGAACACGAACAATGTCATGTATTCCTTCCCATTTGCTACGGCACAGTGGGCAAGTCGTACTTCTGAGGAGGCACTCATTGTACCATTTTCGGGTACATTTGTTGCATCCAATGACTTTGGAACATGCTCTGCCACAGGGCGCTTCGAATTATCCACAAAGCAAATGGTACACATCGGTGTATCATCGACTACCAAACTATTGGTGTAGCAGTCTCGTCGGAAAAGCAAACGGGGAAGAAGTCCAATTGATAATCGGAATAACAGACCCTTGCCTTGAAGAGGCGGAGTTTTCACAGAAGTCATGGAATCTGCCAATAAAGTGCCAAGGATGACAATATGGTCAATAAATGCTGCAATAAAACTCTTTTAAAAAACATTTCCAAAAATATAACGCATAAAACAATAATAGAAAGCTTCCGCAAAGTCTAATGTCAAATTGCGTTAAGTGATAGAACCTAAACGCATGTTTTTAGTCATCACTTGAGCATTGTCATAGCAGGTAACTCCGCCTCCTCATCTCCCTTAACATTAGTAAATGCTCCCGAATGTTGTAGCCGCAGCATTAAAACTGTACTTCTCACCTTCAACCCTGGCGTCAGCAAGTTATTAAGGCTGTAATAAAGTTGCTCAGGGATTCAGAACACTCAAGAGGATTAACCCGACAACATGCAACTCGGAAATGTGCAATGTGAGGTAAAACCTTTTGAATAAAAATTCCAACAAAGTAAAATTGTAAAATTGAAATTGAAATGACTGAAACTTAAAAAGGTAAAACAGAACAATGATACGATTTGCGTGCAACACAGTTAGGCCACCAAGATTGAACAATACATAGCAATTTCTGTTTTTAAACTTCTTTTTACAATTTCAGTGACTACAAGTAAGCTTGAAATGATGTCGTATTCCGATCATCGCGTCATTTGATATTAATGATGTCGACCTTGAATAATGCAATTTTAATCGTTTTTATCAAAAGAAACACAATAACTAAAGAAAAACAAACGCACAAATGCCCAAGGAAAGTTATTACCCGCTATATGAAGCAGACAAGATAATGTCATGAGCATATATAGAGAGGTTGAGACAAAACGAACTATAATTTTATCCAAAATGAACTGATATGAAAAAGAAGCTCGAAACGGATTAATAAGCAGTGGTACGGTAGCGATGGAAGGGGTAACGCTCATCCAGTGATGGCCCGATAACGCGACGCTTCTTCCACAAAAGCGTGTCCAACTCGGCCGACGGAATGCCCATGATCTGGCTCAGACGCTGCAAACACGGGTATAATTTCATAGAAAACATGATAGAAAGTTAAAATTACGTCGCAGGCAGCCAATGTGATGGCTCTGATTTCTACTTCCATCGTCGGATCCGTCAAAGGACCAGCGGCAATGGCAGAATTGAGCTCGTCGGTGTATTTGATGAGGCCATAGTGACGGAGGACTTGAGGGATGCGATAGTCAGCGAAGACAGAGAGGTAGTCCATCTTGATAGTGAAACCCAGTTGTTTGATGTCAGCAGCACAATTCGTGAGGACGTCTTTGACAAGAAGCTGTGCGCGTTTATGGAACGCGATTTGGGTCGAGCCGAATTGGCCAAAGTCGCGGAAGTGCTCAAAGTTGGTGACGAGGAAGTCGACCATCGCTTTCGGGTCGAATTTACGATTGAGCGAGGCTTCGTAGAAGTTTGTTTTGAGCTGAAATAAACAAAGATTAGCAAAGTTCCTAAAAAGTAAAGAAAACTGTAACTAACATTAAGCATATTGGTATAGGTTTCGTGGATCATTTTGATGCGCTCTTCAATCTAAATTACAAAAACAAGTTTTAAAATGTTGAAGATCACAAAAAGTCCTACCAAAGGGATATCCTCTCCATTTTCAGCCTTGAAGATATCCTTGATAAACTCGGGCCTAGCAAGGCCCAAAAACAGCGGTGCAATAACACGCGATGAGTGCTGCAACAACCAGCGATTGATGGCAGCAGCACCGGCCATTGAGCCAACATAGCTCTTGTCTTGAAGTTTTACAACATACGGATCGTAATTGTCGTAAAAGAAGTGAAAGTTGATCAAATCCATGAGGAAGAACCTAAAATTACCATCTAAATATCCTCAAAACGCCCCAAAAAGCTTACCAGTTGAACTTCTCAGGGGTCGTCAGCGAATCCGGTGGAGACACCAGCTGATCCACCAATTCCTGCGAATCTCCCAACTTCAGAATACGGCCAAGCTCAACAGCTGTCTCACGGAATCGCTCATTCGGGCCAAAAGAGACATGCTTCAACTCGCCAATGATCTTCGGGATGTTCGACTTCTCGTAGAAGGAATTACCGACAGTCATCCTGTTACAAAAGATAAATTCTCGTCCCATGATTGAACAGACTACACTCTCCAATTCAGATTTATTGCGATAAACACTGTTACGGGTTCAAACCGACTGTTATGTATGCCCAACGAATCAGATGTTTACGCATGTTTACTATCCAGGAAAAGTTCAGAACGGAAAAACCCCAAAGCAATTAGTCAGTTGGTTAAGAAAAAGTAGTACAAAAAATATAAAGGTACAGACGGAAACGTAAGAAAAAAAGATGTTAGTGGGTAAGTCCAACGACAGGTTCGGCGTTCTTCTGTGTGGGCGTGTTGGAGGACGGGTTCGACGACGGGTGAATCCAGTATGACTGAGGAAAGGTCTTGCGGTTAACGATCATCTGAAATCAAAAGTTCGAAAGAATGCGACTACAAAATGATGAAACATTGATACTTACGTCCCAGTCGATGCGGGCGTCATTGGCGGATTCGTAAGGAGCCGATGCTGCTGCGTAGACTTCCTTGGCGAGCCATTTGTTCATGTAGGCCTGGTCATGGAGAGACATGTCGCTGAAAAGCGAGTTGAGAACACGCTTGACATTGGAGTTGGAGTCGGTGGATGGCGTGGAGGTGGTCGATGGAGCTTCGGTGGATGAACCGGGCTCGGAAGTGCAGGGAGAGGTGGTTTGGACGTTGGTCGGCTTGTGGAGCCAATCTTCGACCGATGCTTTGACGATGTCTTCAATAACACTTTCGAACTCGAACTTCGTGCGCTTTGTTTCAGGCAAGTCATCAGCGTGCTCGGGTTCTTCTTCACTGACCTTCGGGAAAGCCTGAAACTCCAAAGATTAAAGAACGGTTCATAAAAAGGCCAGCGGCTGACGGGAGGTCAATTGTGATAGAATCGACAAATTCCGGTAGAGACGCATTGTCAATGGTTCGTCTTATCTCTTGACTCCGGTTCTCCACAAAAAGCCATGCTTGTCAAACGAATCACAATCATCAAATGACAGTCATGACCTCCCAAGTAATAATTTTAGCCCCAAAAACTAACCTTGGACAAAATCGGGAACTGAATCTTGGAACCACGCTTCAATCCCGGAAGAAGAGGAACAGTTTGCGACATCTTCGAGTTCAAGCCCTCGGAAGTTGGAGACCCACCCTGGTTGCCCTGCAAACATCACATTTCGTCAAAATCTGTCAACACTAATCATTTAATCTTACCTCTGAAGGAGAGTTGTTATCAGGAATAATTTCAACCGAGGAGGCAGTGGAGTCCAGGCGATTCTAAAAAAAACAGGCCGTTGATCGAACTGATAAGGACAGAAAGTTGAAAGATTATGGACCAGAAATAAACCTACGCGGATGAACTCGAAGCCGTTGTATTCCATGGGCTGGTACTTCGGGCGCATGGTGCTTGTGACAGATTTGTGGATGAGCTGAGGTCCGTTCTCGTTATGCTCGTTGTCGAAGACGAGGCAGTCGGAACCTTCTTGGATGGATGAATCGGAAAGAACTTCGCCAAAGTTGCAAACAGCACGACGCATATCCGAGGGGTCGCATTTGAAGATCAGATGGGAGTTGGTGCGAGGACGGAGCTCCATGGCGTTCATGCTGCAATGGCATTTAGTGTAAATTTTATATAGAAAAAAGGGTTAACAAACCGGAAGATGGAATTCTGCATGGCCGAGTTGTTGCCAACCACAGCAAGCTCAAGTGCTTGTTGGCAAGCTCCGATGGCTTGGTTGATGTTTTCCATTTGATCACAGAGAACACGTTCCTTCGATTCGACATCGGTCTCCAGCAGATTCAGAAGCGTTTGTTCACGGGCACGAAGCAAATCCAACTGATGGCCGACGGCGCGGCTGATCTCCTTGCGCGCCTGCAAAGTGAGACCAAAGTACTACCTGTTTAGCGACCAAAACTCAATTCAACTTACATGTTCAGCATTAGAGCGAAGTTGGGTCTTGACAAAGGACAGCTGGGAGACAGCATTCTCCATGATAATCAGCTTCTGGCGAAGGATGTCCTCTTCGGGTTGGAAGTTAGCAGACATGGTAAATTAGTTGTTAGGTTAGTTATTATATTAGTTTCCTGAAAATGAAGTACATTAGACACAAATTTTGGTCAGGTAAAACGTTTGCAACAGACCACCACGTTCACGCGTGCCTCAAGGCCAGGGGAAACCGACAGCGACGCGAATGACAGACATTCACGCCTTAAAACAGGTTTTAACGTCTTCGGCTGGCCCGGATCGGCTGATAAACGAAAGGAGGGTTAGCAAAGATAAAAAATGACTCTCCAATGGAGACGTCAGATCGTTTTGAATGCCTATCTGTCCGAAGCGATTGAACAAAATTCATTGAAACGGAGTTCTTATCGGATTGGAGGAGGGTTGGGGTTAGATAAACGAACGTAAAGTAGACAGCATGTGCTTGATCTTGTGGCTTTCTGTTGATGAAAACTGTTTCAAAGGTAACGAAACAAAACACAGCCGAATGTCACCGGCAATAAACATGTCGACACATGCCATGGCCGCGGGCAGACAAGCAAGGAGCCTATGGCCGGACGCCACTTATATGGCGCGTGAGCACCGTCAGTCAATATGGATGGGGCGGGAGACCACCGACCCCAAGGATATGTATTTACGTGAGAAAAGCAAGGAATTGTGATGTGGCGATCACCTGAGCCCCAGCCCATGGCTGCTTGTGAAGACCATTTGTTTCCACATCTGACGGCTTGTGTCGCCGCTCTTTGAGCGATAAACTCTCAACAGAGTTCAGTTTCTTCCTTCCTTCCGTCAGTCAGCCGGAGGCTCTTGCAAGAGGCGCCGCTAATCAATCCACCAAAAGACTACCACACGGGGGCTCGTAATGCAACTACATGGAAATACGGTCAGGTCAAAACGTACCTATATATCAGCAAGTTGTTCTTTGAGCTCATTCCGTCGTCATGGCCACAGCCAAGCTTCTCCGCACCAAAGTGCACATTGGCAAAGCGTTCCTAATCGATCGACTTTCAGCAGACGTCTTGAAAGTGCGATTTGTTCGCAGACCGCCGCAGTTTACGTTTGCGCCGGTCATATTAGCCTTTCAACATGCCGGGATATGCCTCGGCATCTGAACTCGCCTACCAGGAAGCTGTCAAAAAAGCAAAAAAGGAACTCCGACCTCGTATGTTAATAACTGTCATCATTTTTATCTTTTTGATACCAATTAAACCCATTTTCAGGTTCAAAACCCGAGGATTGGAATGCAAACGACTACTATCATACATTCCCGCCCGTCGCAGGCGAAGACAATATATTGCGCATGACAAAGCCAACGCAAGAAGAGTTCGACAATGCTGTGCGGGCAAAGAATATCCCGTGCTTGATGTTAGGCATAATCGATGACTGGCCGGCCAGGCAGGAGTGGACCATTGAAGTATGGCCAAATGGTAATTTGAAATCATCAATTACAGTACTCGCCTTTTTAGCGATTGACGAAGCGGTTTCCCGATCAGAAGTTCAAAGTCGGTGATAAAGATGGAGGCGGAAGTATTCGGATGAAACTGAAATACTTTACAAGGTATATGTACAAAAATATGGATGATTCACCAATGAACGTGTTTGATGCCGGTTTTGGAAACGTAGGACGATGGAGCTAAAGTGCTACATATATATGTTTTGTCCTTTTTAGCGCTCAAAAGTCCGCCGTCTCCTGTGTGATGTCAAGCCGCTGCCATACTTCATTCCCGATTTTTACAAAGTATCAGAACGCAAGAAGATTCCGCCCCACCGTTGGTTCATTATTGGCCCTCGTCGATCGGGAACGAACATCCATGTCGATCCACTTGGATCAAGCGCGTGGAATGCGCTCCTGGAAGGCGTCAAACTGTGGTGCCTCTTTCCACCAAACACTCCTCGGCACATCTTGAAGCCGAAATTGGGAATCACTAACAATCCAGATGCTGCCATTACATGGTTTACTCAAGTGTATCCGCTACTACGAAAGAGACCATATTGCGATATCTACACGCCTACCGTATGCCTCCAAAGAGCAGGCGAGGTGATGTACGTCCCATCGGGTTGGTGGCACGTCGTGTTAAACACCGAGGATACTGTAGCCATCACAGAGAACTTTATCGATAAGTTCAACTTTGAGAAATGTATCGAGAAGTGTATCAAATCTCGACCTTCATTCCTACGTCAATGGATCAACCGGATGTACATGAGCTACCCGGATTTTATGGCCAAATTCAATGGCAAATACGATTTTCTACGGGAGAAGAATGGCGATAACACATCGGACTCCGATACATCCGATTCCGATTCTTCTGACAGTGACTCTTCCGATTCCAGTTTGGAATACATTCCACCCCGAAAGAAGCCGATGACCTTTTTCGGCGTTCTTGATGCAACTTCGTAGATTACAACTTCCAAACTTTCACTTTGGAAAGGCCCTTTGGCAACATTTTTGGCAGCTTTTTTCATCTATCTACACTTTGGACATGCAACGTAGCCTCAGCGGGATGTCTTGCTGAATAGCTTTTTGTTTTCAATCCATGACAATGGACCGCGTGCCGCTGTTCTACGATGACGTTTCTAAATTTAACCTTTTCTCCAACAACTTCTACTACCATCTATCCTGCCCCGGCAATTATGCTTATTCCTGCGGCACTTTCTACAGCAAATAAGCGATCTCTGTTATACTATCGTGCCCCAATTGCCAAGCTGTCAGTTTTCTGCAAATTGAACATTTTCAAAACAAACCTGTCTCATATCCGAATCTGATTTTTGTGTGTTTTTGTCGACACCTACTATTTTATTTAAAAGTAATTTTTGTAAGTAAAAATAAAGCGCTTTTTCTGTGAACTTGTTATGCATAAAGGGTTACTTTACAAAACTCAATGAGGCGTTTTAAAATTGCATTCACAGCTTTGAGGGGTTCTTTTGTTGAAACCAAACAATCTGGCTCTCATCCATGGATGACAGCTAGTCACACCGGCAAGTTGTTTTGCCAGTTTTAAAAAACTCTCAATATACATCTTTTTTACGATACTTTGAGTGGAAGAGACGTGTATACGCGTCCGGTTGTTGAAATTCATGCATACCGAGCAGTCGTTAGGCGAGCGGAGATCTTCGGCGAGACATAAGGTCCACGCACACATGGTTTGAAACAAAATACAGTACTAATGCGATTACAAATCTGTCCCAGGCTAACCCTATGTGACGTCAATAGCCTGAGGGCCATGCCTTTCTAGCCTGGCAGCGGAGAGCGGGTCATCGTATACGTGCTACATGTGGCGTTCGGCAAAGCTCAAAAAGTTCCTTCATGCTTCGATGGATCGACGTCGACTACTACCACCCTCCCTCCTGGAGTCAGTCAGGATGGGGAGCGTTTTGAATATACCTTTTGCTCAAAACGTGCAATATTGTGCCGTCGGCAGTTGGTTCAGTTGACCGAACTAATGCGGACTCCATCCACTTCCATCAGTGTTCTTTCAGCTTCTTCTTTTTGTTTCGTTCGTACTTTTGAATTCGGAATCGCTGAATGCTGAATTGTTTACATCCTCCGCCTTCCGCAGCCCCCTCTTTCGACGAGACACGTGATGTTCAACCATCGTCCATCTCCGTTCACTCCGATTTCAAAGCACTTCCGTGTTATTAGCTTCCCGAACGACGTCCATGGCATTGATTAGCCAAATTAATAATTATCGCCTCCCCCGAAGCGTCCGCGACCCCAGGAGGGCTGTTGCTTTGCTTTTCATTCATTCGGGCGTCTTGAGGGCAGTGCTTCTCTAGGATGTCGTCTCCAAATAGTGAGACGACCAAACACGCTTAATCAAAAAATCCGAAAAGAGCTTCGGTCGTTGTAGACGTTCATTGTGTCGCTGATGTCAGACGACATTTCAGTTCCTTCGAGCCTTTTTTGTCTTTTCAAGAAGCTGTCACCAACTTCGAAAGGTTTACATCTCCGAGTCTTCCGGGCTGGCGTTCGTTCACTTCAGAATTCCTTGAACCGTTCATGCCATTTCAAAACTTTGCAAATTTGTTAACAAAATTTCGGAGCACTCTTATGTTAGTCTAACAAAATTAAGTCAGCCACGTGCATCAGACAGTATTAGCGGGCTTTATGAGCTGTTTTGACGGCCTGCGACAAAAATGCCAATTATTTTTTGCATATTCGCGACAGACTTCATTTACAGTGAAATTTAATGGCTGTAACCAAACAAAATGTTTGCCGTAGCGACACTTCGTGATACTGCTGAGATTTAATTAGGGCTTAGATGTGCTTTTTAGTCATGCGAGTGTGAAAGGACTTTCATTTTCCATGAATAAACAAGCTTTTCCTCACTGCCACCGAGTGCTCCCTTGTAAAAAAGCATAGTAATTATTTTTAAACGTTAAAGATAGCCGAAACACTTGCAACCAGGCGGCCCCACCCCTTTCCGGAGGCTGTTTTTGTGGAAAAAAGAATCTTTTGCCGAAACCGCTCACTCACCTGGACGGCATTCCCAATCGCGCTGCTCATTATTCCTTTCATCTTTTTTTGGAAGCCGTCCGGGGGCGGAGAAGCAGCCTTCGACACTGTGAATGACAGAATCCGGTGCCGCGCCTGACAAGGAGTGGCCCCTCCCCGCCTGGCTACTTTGTAAGCTGAGGAAGGGCACGGTGTCCTCGCCGAAAAGGGGGACAGTTTTATCGTTCTATATGGTCGTCGTTGTCGAGCCGTCGACTTTCGGGAGGTTTTTTGGAGGTCCCGGGTCTCCAGGAAGGAAGCCCGACGCGGTATGAGGAGAAACGACGCTTCCATTTTGTGTCCAAG
>KB455443.1:453490-491160 GCA_000341325.1 Panagrellus redivivus | reverse complement strand
CTACTTTTTGATCAAGCGCCGGACGTAAATGGCCGCTTCTAACGCTGTACAGCTGTTTTGAACATTTTATTTTTGTAATATTAGTTTCAACATTGACGTTTTCTGTTACCAAATCGCCCCAGTTTGACTCATTGCCCAACCTTTTCCAAGACATTTGCCCTTTTTCCGGGCGATCGAACGAAACAGGCCACCACCGGCCGGATGTTTTGGGGCGGGTCTCCTGACCTCCGGCCTTGTTGTTTTTTCAACGATTGCTAGCTGTTGTGATCGATCACATCATAGGCTGTTCCGGCAGTGACTTGACTTGGCCGTGGGCAGTCAGTCTGATTTTTGGTTTCGCTGCTATGAAGGCTTTCGTCTTTTTAGCGGTGCTAATATGCATCGGCAATGTGGAAGCAGATAAGAATGAAACTGTTCCTATCGTTATGTGGCATGGAATGGGTAAGGTTCTATTTTCTTTTGTTTGGTTTTGATAAATGGGCCACAGGGGATACCTGCTGCAATCCGTTGAGCCTTGGCCGTGTTGCTAAACTGTTTAAACGCGAAATTCCTGGTGTTTATGTGCATTCGCTGGAATTCGGTGGCGGTCCTATAATGGTTAGTCATCTGGATCATTAATATTTTGAACTGTTATGTGTATATTTGTAATTTGAGGACACTGAACACGGCTTCCTCGGCAACATGAACAACCTCGTCCTCGAAGCATGCGCTATGATTCGCCTTGACAAGCGACTTAGAAACGGCTACAATGCTGTTGGATTCAGCCAGGGTGGACTCTTCCTGTAAGTTTAAAATTCTAAATTCTCGAAAAAAGAAAAAAAAATTCCTGACGAGAGTGGGATTCGAACCCACGCCTCCGAAGAGACTGGTGCCTTAAACCAGCGCCTTAGACCGCTCGGCCATCTCGCCCAGTGACATTGTCCTTCACATTTCCGACTGCACTCTACTCGACTTTTTGCAGACGAGCAGTAGCCCAGCGCTGTCCCGAGCCAACAATGAAGAACCTGATCAGTATTGGCGGTCCCCAGCAAGGTGTTTACGGATTTCCGTACTGCCCAGGGCCAACGCATATCTGCGACTGGGTGCGTTACGCGTTGAACCTTGGTGCTTACACTAGCTACGTTCAAAACCGGATTGTACAAGCACAATACTGGCATGACCCCTTCCAAAAGGACGACTACAAGGATAAAAATATCTTCCTGGCCGATATTAATAACGAGAAAGTCCAAAACGACGATTACAAAAAGAATTTGCTGCAGTTGAAGAATTTTGTCATGGTCAAGTTTAATCAGGATGAGATGATCGTGCCGAAAGAATCTGCTGTACAATATAAAATTTAACTTTTCCCATTGAAAATGCAAATTTTAGTGGTTCGGTTACTACCCCGATGAAAGCATCCAAGTCGTCGTCGACATGAACCAAACATCATTGTACCAAAAAGACCGCATCGGAATCAAGAAACTCAATGAAGCAAACCGCCTGAAGTTTATCGCCGTCGATGGCAATCACCTTGCCATTAGCGAAGACGAGCTTGTCAACCTCATTGTGAAGCCATATTTGACCTAACTAATTTTTGAAGCATTTTAACGTTTCGTAAGTTAATCTTTGCTTTGTGAATCACCACAATTTATACTATTTTCATTGACCTTTGACGTAAATACATTATCTTTAAACTTTTAACTCAATGCAAAGCGACAGAGCGGTACAGTAATGCATGTCCTGCATGTCCAGATAGATAATTGTGAAAATTTGATCAAGCAAAAAAGCACATTTTACAGTAGCCAGTTACAAAACGTTTCCAAATTGTCGTCAATAGTCAAAAACAGGATCAAAGTCCATTGGGACGAATCGCTTGGGTGACACTTCCGCCGTATCGTAGGGCCATACTGATCGGTGCAACTTGCTGAACATGAGTAGATTGCGTTTCAATCGCCGTCCATGGAGGTGGTTGTTTCGCTCCATTGCCAAGACTAAAAATGTAAAAATGTACATTTTGAAATGTCAAAAAGGACATAATCGAAAACAACACTAATGGAGATGAGTCAATTACTACATGTGATTATCACACTGTTAAAATTAGCAAAGCCTACGCTTCATTCATAAATCACGATGACACCCCCATTACTAATCTCCCATGTGGCCATGTGTTTCTACCATAACTTGATAGTAGCTCAAAAATTAGTTATACTTGACACCACTTTCCAAAGTACGGAAGAAATAAAACTGCGAGGGAGTGGAAAGTTGCAGTTGGAAAATGTCCTAATTCGGGTAATTTTGGCGAGCATTTGCGTGAAGTTGCATTGGAGTGTATCAAGAATCAACTTCATTTACTTTAAAATCAATCCTAGCAACTTCTAACAGCATTATCTATTACTAAATTTAGGGTTTTGAGTGTAGTTCTTTTTTTGAAACACTTGAAACTACGCCCTCACAAAAACTTGCAAATACCGGAAGTTCTTATGTGCCGGCTTTAATGTATGTGCATACATGCATGAATATCACCCTCAAGTCCTTTTTAGACATGCAAAAAAAAACAAAATTTAGGCACCTGACTGATGTGAGGGGGTTGTTATCAAATGCTGTTCAATTTTAAAATGCAAAAAGCGTATTTCTGTTAAAAGTGACTCACATCTCACGGCATACGCATCACTGCTGCAAATAAAAGCACAAACAAATAAAAAGGCGACAAGTAAAAGGCTGTGACTTGATTTCAGGAACTGCTTATACATCCTTGGCTCATCAGCGGTGATAAAAAGTACCCTGGAGGAAAGTTGGTAATTATCAAATTTAGAAAACATAAACCAACAAAACCCGACACGCCAAACTTCGACAATGGCAAAACTCGAAACAATAATTCATCCGACCACCTACATACAACCCTTCCGAATGATCGCTCACCAACTTTTATCACTCCAAACTCCGCCCTCAAGTCAAACCAAACATGACGCGTCTTACGTGCATGTTTTCGAAAAGCAAGCATAGTCACTTCGATGTAATCTCGTCGTAAAAAAGGGGTGTCGAATTGGAATTGAGCTTATTTTTGGCGACTCTTTTTAAGTCAAAAAGTTAAGACGGAGGAGGCGTCTGATTCTGGAGTCCGCGACGACAGCCAAAACGACAAAATGACAGTCGACTGCCGAATGCCACAAAATGTCTGTCAGGTTCGGCGCGAGAAAAAAAAGCGGAAATCATCAGAAGGACGGTCCGTAGTTAGTTTGGGAGGGGCGTTAACATGATGTGGGGTGAACAAAAGTTTGAAAAAGTGTATTGTGGACTTAATTAAGTGAATGAATTCTATTTGTGACTTCTTTAGCTGCATAAAATACACCATATATGGTCATAGGATGAACGCGCGAACTTTGTTAATGGACATTTGTGATTTTAAACCTGCAAAAATCCAACATTTTGATAAAAGACAACATTCTTTTTTAACAATATGACTACACAATAAAAATTACGGTCACCCGACCCCATAAAAAGGCTAAACAAGTAAAAATAGCGCCTTTTATCAGAAACCATGCCCCCATCAAAACCAGCATGTAGTGAGTGATGGCTTATGTTAGTTAGCTTTCAAAAAGACCCATAAAAACAACGGCTAATGTAAGACGGAAGCATGTGCACTCATTAAGACATCAACGGAAAAGACAAGAAAATGGCCTCCGGTGCCATGGCATATCCTGTGAAACGAAACGAAACGAAGACGTGCTCTTAACCCCATCAGTCGAATTAACATTAGCTGATTGAAAGGAAAGGCGCAACATGTAAAGGGATAGGGATAAACGGTAGACTTCTTCACGCCTCGCAAATTACGGAAGACTTGTCAGTTTTACATTTTGGAACCGCTAATGACAATATGCCACTCTGATGGACATCACAAATGTTACTTATAAGCTTGCAGGAACTGCAGATGTCGTTGGATGGGTTTGCAAGTGTTAACATGGGCTGTGGGGTCTTTGAAATAAAATTTCACATCGTTTTTGATAAACGGTGAAAAAAGTTGCTTTGAAACTTTGCGATTTCATTGTGTCAGATCGCCGCACAGTTCCGCCATGAAAAAATAACAAAAAAGCTGTGGGCATTCAGGTACATTGTGTGAGAATATAAAATAAAAATTGAATCCGTGAAAAACATGTATTGTGATGTTCTGGAAAAGTGTCATATTGAGTCGTTGTAACATTCCCAGTCAATTATAATGTCTCATGGTAACAATATATCAAATAACGGAACTTTATAAAAAGCAATCTGTTATGCGAGTCTGGCAGACTGACAAAAATAGTAAGTAGTAACTGATGTTTTTTGGTAAGCACAATTGTCTCAAAAATATTGCCACAATCGAGACTTTTGAATTTACCGTGGGAACCAACATCGAGTGCCACACGCCATGCTTTACCTTTGCCAGAAAAAGGTAAATTTTGATATCAACAACAGTTTTTTTTAACAAACTGGATAAAGTTTGTGTTGATTCTCATTTGCTTAACGATTCTTTGTTTTTAAGACGAACAAAATACTGAACTTTCGTTGCGAAGGACATGTTACTGTCAGTGGCAATATATTCCATTGATTTGTAACCGACGTAATCATACTCATTTACAACCGATAAATGAGCAAACAAGTTAGAAAAGGGCACTTTTACTATCAGTAGCAGTAAATTACGTATATAACTTTGATATATAGTTACCAAAAATTCAATGCGTTCAGCAGGTCCACCGTTTCAGCATTTTTACAACTTTCATTGTGACTATGTTTGCAGCTTGATCGAACATTTGTAACAAGGTGTCAGCAAACTCACTTGATTCTATGAGGCGTTTTTCCATTGACGTAAATATTTTAATTCCTGTAAAGTTCAATTTTACTATTTTCTTGATTTTTTTCACTTCATTTAATTTAGTTTTTTAAAATTAAAGTTTCATTAGAATAGAGTGGAAAACCGTGATTGATAACTGTGTCCCGTTTGAACACCCTGACAATTTTTTGAATTCGTAACTCAAGTTCAGTTCTACTTTTGCCCGTTTTTTCCAGTTTCCACCCTCAAAAAGCAAATAGCCATCCCTCACCCTGCCTCCACGAGGTCATCGGTGTCGGTTTTTTATATCGCCGTCGAGGGTTCATGTTGAGAAAAAACCCCTAACAGCAAAAAACAGCACAACGGAAGAGGCATTTTTTGGCAGATTCAGTGCAAAAAAACGAAGAAAGAAGAACGAGCATAGCAAGGCCATTTTTTTACTGCGCGACTGCTGCCAGCCGAACACTGGAAGAGCGTTTTTTTCGTTTTTTTAGAGTGCGCAATAGTTTTTTGACTTCTTTGTTGGAAATGGCTGTGTTCTGGCTCCACTCTGCAAAGAGCCAGACTGATTCAGTTTTCTATTTTTAATGCCCTTTAGACATCGGTGGCGTTGGCGGCAGTGTTGCGATGAACACCTTTGGAAGCTGGGATGGGGTTTTATGTTTGGAATGGAGGCTATTTTCGTGTTTTTTGGCGGTCCGGGTTACTGTAACATTACAGCTATGAGCTATTTTAGTTGTTTTTTATACAGGTGTTGTGGTAAACACACCAAGATACAATTTCATTCCCCAAAAACGCGAAAGATGATGACTAAAGTCGCAAAACTCTGGTCAATGCTGCGGTACCATGCCACTCGTTATCTCCGAGGGGCCATGGTCCCTGCGCAAAAGGTGCGAACACTGCCTATTTCGCTCCACGCCTCCTTTTTTGCAAAGGTAGGAAGGTATTACACGGGGCTATTACCAGCTTTCCGTCATCCCCAAAGCCGTTCGTTTCCTCCGGCCAGTGACCATTGGGCTTGGTCCCCGTTCGGTCAGTCAAAACGAACACTTTTAAAGCGGAAAAACACCCTGTGGCGTTCCTTCACTCTCTTTTTGATGAAAACGAGCGAACAACGTGTTGTCCAGAGGGACAAGAGACTGGTCATTCTATGCCTCGAGGGCTATTTTTGCGTTTGCGTTGTGTTTTGGCTGACCACTGACTCAGTCCGTTCACGCGAACGTTCTTTTTTACGTACTCTTCATTGCTGTATTGTTGTCTGATGCCAGCCAGATTGCGCTTTCACTTTTAAAAGTCCATTTCTACCTTATCATCGCCCAAAACCAATGTTGTTTTTTGTTTTTGTTTGACAATATTCCTGCCTTTTTTCATCGCAGTCAATCAGATGGGCCCGACGCGGACCCTGTTTTCACAACAACCATCAAAAAGGTGTCTTTATTGCATTCAATTGATGTATTGATCGAATGTTTGTGCTCTAGGGGATTGCTTGAGGCGATCGGGTGTGATCATTTGACCTTTTTGTGTGTTAATAGGGGGCCTAATATGGGTAATTGGGGTCTTTTGCGTGATTTTTAGTCATCAATTTTCTTGACTTATTGTTTTTTATCATCGAATCCCCCCAGGCAATGTCCACCTCCATCGTCGATCGCCCCCGCACTAGCATCTGGCCGGCTGTCTCGATGGCTGAAGCCCTGGCGGCCGTCACGGATTCCGTCCAGCCCATCATGACCAAGTGCATCTCGACGGGAGTTATCCGGCCTGGAATGATCTTGGCTGAGGATGTTTTGTCGAGAGTTACCATCCCGGCTGTGCCGACTTCCGTCAAGGATGGCTATGCTGTCATCTGTAAGCCACTTTCCAACTTTCGTCAACTTCAGAATCGCCTTATCATCAAATTTCAGCCAGCGAAGGCATCAGAGACCGCGTCGTCATCGCTGCTTCCACCGCCGGTGCCCCTGCCTCGAGCATTATCGTAACCTCTGGGACCTGTGCCCGCGTTTCCACCGGCGCTGCCATCCCAGCCGGCGCGGATGCCGTCATCATGGTCGAGCATACGCACGTCGTCGAACGCACGAAAACAGAGGAATTGAAAATCGGTTTCTCGCAACCCGCGAAGCCGAATCAAGACATCCGCCCCGCTGGCTACGACATGCAGATCGGACAGCTCGTCCTCGAAAAGCATTGCGTCATCGGCAGTGCGGAAGTCGGCATTTTGGTTGCCAGTGGCCAGAGATCGGTCCAAGTCTACCGTAAGCCGAAGGTTTGCGTGCTTTCGACGGGGAATGAGTTGGTCGACTGGATGACCGAAGACGTCTCGGAGGATCGGATTCGGGACACGAATCGGCCCCAATTGATGGCATTGCTGAATGCCTGCGGTTTCAAGGCTATTGATGGGGGTATGGTTGGAGATACGTGAGTTTGGTACTTCTACAAAGCCGATAAAATGGTGTTTTTTCAGTCGCGAACATCTAATTGAAAGCATCAAAGTCGCTTTCAAATACTCCAACGTC
The DNA here is from genome assembly GCA_000341325.1 of Panagrellus redivivus. Lineage (NCBI taxonomy): Eukaryota > Metazoa > Nematoda > Chromadorea > Rhabditida > Panagrolaimidae > Panagrellus > Panagrellus redivivus. The sequence continues at coordinate 483,867 of KB455443.1, read as the reverse complement.
ATCGTCATGAGCGGGGGCGTCAGCATGGGCGAGAAGGACCTCGTCAAATCCGTCCTCGAGCACGAATTCAACTTTAAAATCCACTTTGGCCGCGTTTTCATGAAGCCCGGGCTCCCATCGACCTTCGCCACTGGCACTTATGAGTCCAATGATACCCGCTACGTGTTCGCTCTCCCAGGGAATCCCGTCTCATCCTGGGTTTCTTGCCAGTTGTTGGCTGTCCCGGCGCTGAGGAAGATGGCTGGTCATGCCAATTACTTCCAAACTGTCATCAAAGTCAAGGTAACCCCCTTCCACCCCCTCAAAACTACCGTAATCCCTCCCTTTCCAGCTCGCCGAATCCATCGACCTCGACATCCGTCCGGAATACCGTCGAGCCTGGTACACCCAGACCCTTCCCCAATCCGACGAATATGGCCCCTATGCCATCTGTACCGCCATCGATCAGCCATCCTCCACCCTGCTCAACACCAAGGGAGCCAATTTGCTGCTCCGACTTCCGCCAAGAGCTTCCATCCCCGAAGGCATGCTCGAAAAGGGTGCCATTGTTGATGCCCTTGTCATCGGTGCCATCTAAACTATCCAAAACTTGTCTTTTTACTTCTAACGATCCTCGAATACCGTACATTCTTTTCACTCTGTGCAAACTGGTACCCCTAATTTCATGTTTATCAAACTTATGTTTCGTATTTCAACGCAAATTCGGAGCAATGACCCTTAAATATGGGTAATGTCTCTTTAACGACTGATGATAATGACTATGTTTATAGTTTCGATAATAAACATTTCTGTGAGTAAGGATGGTATACGGTAATGATACATGTAATTCGTGACGATAAAACAACAGTAACTTAGACATGGAAACGGCTTACCCGGGCGAATTTAAGCATACTGCATAATAATGTGGTTGTTTAGGTGCAAATGTTGCACTTAATTTGTGTTTGTTTTGTTAATAGGTGTTAATTGGTTAAATTCAATGTTGCCGCTGATGTTGCATCTCAACTTCCGTCGAGGCTTCCATAATAGTTGGTGGGAGGGCGTTTTCGACTTCTTGGAGCGTCGTCGGTGCAGTAGGTAACGAAATCTGAGCAATCGACGGCAAAACAGCAGTCGGCGGTGACGAAATGGGCGGAACCGGATCGATAGTGAAGGCAGCCATACTTCCGGAAGCGTCTGAGGCGTTGTCGTCGAGACCGAGTCTGCCACTTGCGAGATCGTCGACAATGGCATCGATGGGACGGTTTTTCGTTTCCGGCAATACAAAATACAGGTAAACCGACGTCAAAAGCAGTGGTACGATAAACATGAGGAAAGTTATAGCTCCCTCAGACTTCCATAGCGGGAAAAAGATCGACGGCGAAATGAAACATGTCAAATATTGGGTCGAAATTGATACAGACTGCATCCATGGACGATATTCTGCCGTTGTCAGCTCAGTCGCGATGAATAGGGCTAATGGGCCAACACCGAGACTACAAAACCTTTCTTAAAAAACATCAAATATGGTTCAAATTACCTGAATACAAACAAAAACAGCATAAAAACGGCCAAAAACGCATAAGCAGCGAAAATATCATCGAAACCTTTGAAGAAATCAATAAACATCAAAGCAGTGTTCAAAATAGCCAGTGAAAATAGGCCTCCAATGATAAGAGCGCGTCGACCAACCTGAAATTCCAACAATTAATCCAAATTTGGCCAATGTTTAATCAAACTAACTCGATCAATAGTCAAAGTTCCAACAACATTGCCCAAAAGCCCCGAAAATGAAGCCAAGAAATTAGCAATAGCGGCCTTACTGTCGTCGAAACCGATGCTCTGGAGAAGCAAAGTCCCGAAAAAGGACGCCGCCATGATTCCGGAGAAGGATACTGTCGTGTTAATGACAAAGCAGATGAAAAATGCTCGGCGGACGGCCCTAAAATGAGAAATTTATCAAAATTGTCAACTGTTTTTAGACGAAAAGTGTGTTTCAAAGCCAAAAGGCACTTACAAATTGGCCCACATGGCCGAAAAGCTCGTATCCCCGGCATCTTTCCGTTGTTTGTACTTCTCCAATTCGGCATACAGTTCCGGAACACGTTGAGAGGCCCTTGTCTTTGAGTGATAAAGCTCGAGACACTTGTGGGCGCCCTTTTCATCGCCTTTTTTGAGGAGATAGACGGGGGAATCGTAGAAGACCAGGGCCATTCCGATGAGGACCGTTATTGAGGGGATGCATTCTGAAAGAATATGGTTTCAGAACTTCCAATTGATAGTTATCGATAGTTAGAACAGCTTCAAAAGCCAAAACCAACCCAATAAAAACGCCCAATGCCACAAATCCGCCGTCCCCAAAAACTGTGGAATGCCAATCCCGCTCGCTAGTACAAATCCAATACTTTTCGAGAAGCCCGTCAACGATCCCATGAAGCCGCGATACCGAACCGGGCTAATCTCAGTCAAATAAACAGCCTGGGTCGTCGTGTACATGCCGATGCCAATGCCGGACAGAAACCTGCCCAAAACGAACAATTCCGATGACCATAATAACCTTGAGCTGAATGATAGCAAAAAGCTGAAGATCAGAATCTAAAAATACGCAATTAGTTCCACTTTTGCTTATGACATACATGCTAATCAACCCCAGGTATCGGAAAGGCAGACACGTGCAATCTCAAAATGCGTGCAATTTTACGTTTACTTTTTGCCTTCTTTGTTGCGAGTTGCGACTTTCCTGATAGATAGGTACAAAAAAGTTCAAGTGTGAAAAGCTGGTTTTATAATACGCACAAAAACGTATAGCGGGGCCAGCATGTGTAATGTGATGATGTACCCGTGTGAATTTTGTTCATGGTTGAAGGTCGCCGTGAAATATGGGGGTCTTTAAGACAATGGAATGATAATGGCCGCAGGGGCATGGAGCCAAGTGGGTCGAAAGTCAAGTTTAACACTGTTTTAACGGCTTTGGGAAGGAATGGAATTCGAACTTACCACACTGGAGAAACAGAAAAAGCTGCGCAGACCCATGCATTGCATTGCCTTAGGGGATAGCATGGCGCCGATAAAGGACCCGATGAAAAGGAGCCCAGCGACGAGGGGCCAGACGACTTTATTGGCATCTTCGTCGAGGGTTATGTTGTGAGTGCTGGAAAAGGGCAATGTTAATAACTTTATGATGCACTTTTGGGGGTCGGAATGATCAATGCCCTGAGGGGCATTTTCAAAAATCGCCATAAAATTGACAAAATTGGCTCAAAAGACATACTTGCTGACACTAGAGTTGACAAAATCCTGCAGCACATCCGCCAAAGGATTGATCAAGCTAATCTGGTACCCGAAATGGAAGCTCCCACCCAGGACAACAACACATCCGGTCGCGAAAAGGCGTAACCGCTTGGCCAGACCCGGCTGACCGGCTTGCATTGTTTCTTTTTCGCTGGCTAAAAGCGGTGCCGGAGGGAATATATCAGCCGCAATTTGGAGACAACTGCTTCGTCGACGCGCCTCGTCGAATGATGGCACCGAACTCACGCGACGCGACAAACTTCCCAATGACGGGACATCGGGAAGCTCGGCGGCCGTAGAAGGCGGAGCTGAGTGGTCGAGGGACATGTGGGCGTGGCTCGGATTTGGATATGCTGGATTATGATATTGTTTCAGGGATTTTTGGATTGAATAACAACCTGAAAGTTGGGGTGTTTTGAAGTTTGGCGGAAAAAAGTGCATTCAAAACAGAATGCTCGAGCAATTTCAACGACAACATTGGGGAAACACATAAAAGTGAAACAACGAATGAACTTGCAAACAATAGCAAACTTGCAGGACCCTATCAAACATTTCAAAACTTCAAAAGACCATCCCCTTGCTGCTTTTTGTTGTTTCATTCATCACGTTTATAACTTTTTCTTATCAGAGCCCAGTGAAGTGAACTGAATTCAAAAACAATAGGAAGCCCCGCCGCCGCGCAGGACGAGAACAATGATCTCAGCATCCAATTCGTGGGCCAAAAACAGTTCAGTTTCCGCCTCTAAACTTCCTTGCAAATCATATTGGAAGTGACACCCCGGTCGGTCGCTCGTTATTTAGTTTGTCCATAGCCACAGGGCAACCCGTTTTGCAACGAACGAAACCCGCGCAATATTTACACGCTTGCGTCGTCTCCCAAGCCCGCAGGGCGTAAAGATCGGGATCAGTCGAAGTGAGCGAGATTAGCTTACATGAAGCGAAGAAGAGGAGATAAGGACAAATGGGATGTCATCCTGAATGACAAATCGGATATATGTCTGACATTGGTTTAGACGTGTTTTTCGATGGTCGCATTAGACAAACTGACGCCGGTGAAGGCCTTTTTTGGCGGATGTAGGATGGAAAACATGTCCTAAGATAATTGAGTGCTAATTGGGAACATCAAATGGCCGAATGGTATACGGTAGAGACATTTGTAGCGTAGGAAAACCGGTAAAAACAAGTATTAGATGGGTAAATTTGATTGAATTACGTTGTAAAAGAGAAATTTGGAAGTTTAAAACTTATAATTTGTCGAAAAAGTATTAAAGGAAAATTGCTCAACGTGTAAAAAACAGAAAAAGACGACAAAACCAAAAAGCAGCACACAAAAAACAAAAAAACTGCAGTCACAGCTCAATTGGGATATCTGTTTCCCGCCTAGGATCTGGGTCGACATCCGGAAATGGGAAATGCTCGCTGCAATCCACTCCAAAATCCCTTCCTTGATTTCGGCGAATCGACAATGGGTCCTGAATGCATCGCTTTTTCAAGGTTATTGGATAATCACAGATCAGCGGCATCTTGGATGTTAAAAAAGGGCTGAATGGGATTGGTTATAGACTACGAATGAGATCACAAAATACCCAGGGTCTCGGAGTACGCAGGCTATTCACAGACTAAATTGCAGACTAATATTTTTAGCATTCTGTACCTGCACACTTGAATTTCCCGCGCGCGCGTCAGCGAATCATTACGATCAAAAAAACCTTTATAAAGGTAATCTTCGTCCGAAGCTGGATCGATCCCAAAAAACCCGGAATTTTTACGTTAAATTTGAAAAAAGTTAAAAAATTCGAAATTCCTTCACAGTTTAGCTGCATAATAACTGCAGACCAACTGCAGCCTAAAATAGGCTGCATTTTGTCTGCGCAGACACAGAATAGCAAAATTAGTCTTTTTTAGTCTGCAATTTTAGTCCGCGTTTAGTCTGCCTGTATTTTCTATCCTGCAGATCTGCAGGTAAGGGACCCTGGGTAGGCACAATTTCAAAGCATATGAAATTTGACTTTAACTTTGGTTCATAAAGACAAAAAAGTATCGCGCTTCCGAACGCCAGAGGGCAAAGGCAAGTCAGCTGGCAATGATGACAACTATCATCGTCGTCGTAGTAAACCGGGTGGTGTTCAGAAGCTGATGCGTATTCATTGAAAAACTACGACGACGGGGCGGACGACAACTTCTTCGATGATGACAAAATGAGGAGGGCCATGATCGAGTAGTGTTCCTTCCTTCCATCCAGCCAGCCATCTATCGTTCGACGGCGGCGTCACACGACGCTTTCTGAGTGCTGTTTCACCGTCCCTCCGCCCTTCCTCGAGGTTGTCTTTCGCCTCAATGACTTCTTGCTTTCCTGCTTGATCATCCGTCATCTCGGGAACCGATCAGACAGAAGGCCCATTAAAAAACGTTTGACGTGAGAGTTCAAAAAAGTGCCGCTGCGCAACCAAAATAGGTTTCGTGCGCAACTTTCAAAGATCATCGAGCTTACACAACCGAACCCCTCTTTCGAAACTGCTAAACTGTTCAAAACTCATAAATTCACTTTTAATTTATAACCATGTTTTCGCTTTTTTTCTAAAAATCTAAAAACAGCTTTCTTATTTTTGATTTAATAGGCTTTATTTAAAGTTTTGATATCTGCACAAAACGCAGGTACACAATACCCGGATAGTAATTTGCATTTAAAATATCGGCATGGCATTCATAGAAGCCAAAAAGTACGGTAGCCGTAGAAAAAAGAAAGGATGAAATGTACAAAACTCGTGTTGTTCTCAATTTTTGTAGGTTGTGCCCGGAGGCAGATAGGTGGTAACGACGACATTTGGCGGCAAGATGAACTCCTTTGTATCGATGGCATTTGCGATGGTTGTATTCATTGTTATCATTGGATCTTCTTGACTTCCAAAGTTGTTGCCATTGCCATTGACACAGACTTCGAGATAGTGCCGCTTCGCATTGGTCGAGGTTTGGAACCGCTTCCCGCACTTTTGACACACGTAATCACGCTGTTTGTCATGGACGATTTTGACGTGGCGAAGGAGATCGGAGGAGGATACAAACTGTTTTTCACATATTTGGCACTGATGGCGACGAGTGTTGTCATGGGTGTAGCGGATGTGGGTTTTGAGGGTGTCGACGTCTTTGAAGGGTTTGCCGCAGATTTCGCAGGAGGTACTGTAACGTTTTCTTGAAAGATAAATTGGTTACGGTAATGTACTTACGACTTCTGGTTCACATGTACCCGTTGATAGTGACGTAGCACGTTGAATCGAGATTTAGAGGTGTATAAACACAACTCGCATTGATGTTCGACCTTGTCCTTAGGCGGCTTTGGCGCAGCTGGTGGCGGTTTAATCGCGCTCCGAGTAACGTGGTTCTCACGCTTTCCATGCCTATTAATAACGTAATCACTTCCAAACTTGGCTAATCCGCGAATGACTCACCTCCAAAGCTGTTTGCGATTACTGGCTACAAATCCACACTGAGCACATGTCATCGGAACGCCGTTGGCCTGATGGGGTCCATTTTGATTGCTGCCTTCCGCTGATTCGACGTAGTTGCCTTCATTGTCGATGTAGTTCCCGTAGGCGTCGGTTTTTGGATCAGTGATCTCCCAGGCTTCTTCGGCATCATCGAGCATACCAGCAAAATTGGTCCGATTCAGGCCGAAATAGTCGACTTCACCTGGGAGGAGTTGGTGATCGAAGACCATTCTTGAATCGCCATCATTGTGGGTGCCATCGTGGATTTCGTTCATCGGCAGGCTGTTGTAGAGTGACGAAACCCAATCGAGGGTGTTTTCACTGAAGAGGAAGTCGAGTTCTTGTGGGTTCTGGTCGCGGAGTGGGGACATGAAGCCACGATTTGTCGAAGTCGGGTTGGCACTCGTCGTTGGGACTGTATCTGAAGCTATTTCCACCACCGGCGCCATTGTAAAGGCATTGACCACCGGCGGAGCTACAGTAACCACAGGATCCTCCAGCACTGGCCCCAAAACATCACCATCCTGCCCAGAATCCTCCCAATCCTTGGCAAAGGTCTGCTGCAAAAGGGCTTCCGCTTCACTCGTCAAAACTCGTGACGAGTTCTTCAGAAGCCGCGAACGCACTTCCCGCATCAGGCTCGAGGCGCTGGTTGACGCGCCTCCACTGTTGCTGGCCATCTGCTTTGGTCATTCAACCCCTGAAACACCATGTCATCAAAAACTGTTTAGACATTACAAAATTAAAAAGTAGCTACAGTCAGATAGCGACTGGTTGGATCATTCCACAATTCCAACAAACACCATTATTACAAAAGATTCTTTATTTCAAAAAAAGCATTGCTCTGTTAATCAAAAAAAGTGAAATCAGACTAGATGTACATGGAATATCTCATCAGGACGTGATAAATATCAATAAATTAGCTTAACAGAGGGCACCATCCTCCAACTCGCCGTCCTCCGTCGTGGGAACATAGTAGTCATTCTTTGAATTAGGGTCACGCCGCTTGTTTTCAGGGACGTGGACGAGTTTGGCGAGACGGAGGTACTCGTTATCCATGGAACGGATGAAGCCACGGGCGAGAATTTCCTGGACCTTGGCTTCGTCGCCTTTTTCGTAGGCTGTGATGATGTTGTTGCAGATGGAGCGTTCTTCGGCAAAGTTGTCGCTTCTAAATCGATTAGACATTAAAACCAGCCCCAGAAAAGAAGTCAAACTCACGGTGGCAGGTGTAAAAGCTGATTCAACCCATCGATCGGATCATCCACAACCAGTGCCATCATGACAATGCCAACGACGACTTGGCCTATCCGCGGGAGGGCATCGACCTCCTTGTACTTCTCAATCAACTCCACACTGACGGCTTTGGCCTTTTTGTAGTCTGCGGCTTTGAGGAACAGCTTGATTAGGCGTTGATAGAAGTTCATGGCGAGCTTTGACTTATCGGCTTGTTGGACCAAGGTTAAGCCGAATTCGTAGAGCTCGATGGCAACAGTTTCATCCGCGTTTTCCATCAGTTTGGCAGCCTTATCGATCGACATGGCTGCCGTATCCATGACACCAGCATGGAGATAGCCATCGGCAGCGGCTTTGAAGAGCTCTCCAGCTTTTTTGAAGTCTTTCATATCGCGGCAGATGAAGGCGGCGGATTCTTTTGACCTGGAAAACACATTTATAATGGCATTTTCATAAGAAATAGACTCACTTTGCTTCGTGGAACATGTTCTTATTGTTCCCATAGCACTCGCTCGCCTTCAAATGCGCCGCCACAGCGAGATCAAGCTTTCCGGCATTCTTGTAGCAAACGGCGGCCCTTTCGTATTCGATGGCAGCACTGTCATAGTCGGGCTTTGTTTTGAGCTTCCAGACTGATGTTTTGAGGCTGTAAAGGGCTTATTAGAGATTCCAAAAGACAGTGAAAGCCAAACCCACTGTTCCTTCGCTTTAGCCTCACAACCCTGAGCCTCGGTCAATCTTCGCTCGTCAGCCATGTCTAATTCGGTCTAACCACGCACGTAAATAAGTCCAACTCCAACTCCCTAAAAAGCAGGATTAGTACGGAAACTAAAGCATAGATAGAATAAAAAGGAAAAGCAATACACATCTTTGTCGCGCGAAAAAACGATGACAACGCGTAAAACACCACGTCATCTTCACAAAAAAACACATTGGACATTTGTTCATGGCGAATTGGAAACGATTTTGACTTATAAATTGGATGCTTTTGTAAAACCATTGGATTGGATTCAAAAACAGTTTGAATTTGACAGATCGAAAAAGGTTGTAGCAACTTTGACTTCAGCAATTTTTAAAATGAACTTTGACTTTGAATAAAAAAACAGTGGACAGTTGTTTAGCAAAGAAAAAAAGTAAGTTTTTCACGTGATCGCCTGCAGCTGTAATAGTGATTGATAGCAACATTGCAGTTCAGTTTGCACATGTACGCATTAAAAAATGAAAAATAAAAACAAATCTCATCTGGAAAGCAAAGTGAAAGAAGCAAAACTTACGAAACCTTTTGATTTGATTGACTTTTGTGATTGACAAGATGTGCACAAAACCTTTCGGTGAAGCAGAATCTGTGGATGGATGATGATTTCGATTGACTGATTCAAATATGTAAAGTGTGTGAAAACAGGCTGAACATGTAATGAAATGAACACCAAGTTATCGCGCATGTCTCGTCAGCAGTATCAATCTCCGGACGGGAAAACCGGCTGATTGGGGGGTTCATGGGCGATCGATATGGGATGAAATGTGTTATGAGAAACAACTTTATACTTCGCCATGAGATAAAAACTGACAAAATCGAAAAAACATTGCTAAAAGAAAGTCAATTCACCAAATGAGGTCAATTAAAAATCAAACAAAAAAACAGCGTCAAAGCTCATTACTACAAAAAGAACAGAAGAAAATAAACTAAAAACAGTTTACAAAAGAAAAAATATTATAATTATTCATGTTAAAGTCATATTATAAACAAATATGCTGCAAAATGCCATCTCCCAGACAGCCCGTGGATGGTGGATACCACGATGGAAACGGATATGATATTTAATAGTAAATAAATAGGTTGGAGGATTCAATGGGTTTTCGAAAGATGAGCCTGTCTGGGAGCGGTGGGGGATAGGGATGGGTATACAATAGTTGGTTATTTACTGCAAAATGGGGGGCCAGATGACGGTGAACTTGGACTTGGAACACAAGGACGGCGGAAGTGGGTGAGTTGGAAGAATAGATAGCAAGATGAAGGACACCCACTCTGTGAGGTTTCTAGTAACCGCCTCGGGAGCCGTTCTGGATACGACGAGACTGCTCCACGTTAATGACCTTTTCGATCATGCGACGGCCATTAATAATGGCATTAGGATCGCCAGTTAAACTGAAACAAGATATAGCTTGGATTGATATATATGTAAAAAACAAAAAGGAGAGTATTGGATTCGAATATAAGCTAAAAGGGTGTGATTGGTCCACTGCGGGATCGTGCTTGCTATGTAAGACAAATTTTAAATCTTTAAATTTAGAAATTTAAACACCGCAGAGGGCCAATCGATCGAAAAAGTTGATTCCAAACTCGCGTATGTATGTAAAAAGACGAAAGAAAGAAGAGACCTTATGAGGCGACAGCCTGAGCTGACATTGCCGGCGCCGCGCTTATGGACCTCAACTTTACAGTTGGTAGTTTGCTGGATTTCGACTAGAGTTTTGGCCTTGGGTCCAAGCACAGCGCCGCAGACGACGTCCGGGACTTCGAGCTCCATGCGACCGTCAGCAAACATGATCTCTTTAATGACAGACGACGCAAAGGAGGAATCAGAGCCGTTCTTTTTCTGAGACATGACATCAATAAGAACGCCGCTGCTATTGCCGACGAGACTCTGGAATGCAGACGTGAGAGGGGGCATTTTTTGATACTTTAAAAGGTGGGTTACTTGCACAATGGCACTTTTTTTCATGTTAAAACTTGTTTTTCTTTTAATCTATTATGTTTAAACACAAAGGCAAGTGAGTGACAATTAGACACTGAGACGAAAGACAACATCAGTCGGGGTCGTGACCGTGCAGACTTAAAATGGTCATTTCAGAAAGGTAAACCTACCGGGTCATTACGGTGATCATTGCCAGCATCGTAGCCCATGCCGGGCGGGCCTTGGGTGATCATGGGAGGGCCCATGTCGTAGCGGGGCTGCTGTTGGGGGACTTGTTGCATCATGGGCTGTTGCGGGGGCGGAATGCTTTGGTCTTGTTGGCGCTGTTGGGCCATGGTGGCGACACCGATTCCGAGTCCTAGGCCCATGATGTTGTATCTGGCGAGGACCTGCATGGCTGCCATGATCTCGGAAACTGAGCTTTCGTTGAAGCCGGATGTTCGGAGGGTCGATTGGAGGTTGTCGAGGAAAGACAAAAGCTGAAAAACGGTTTTTATATATCGATTTTTCCTCAAAAAGTAGAAAACATACCTCCATATTGCCCATACTCTGAACCGGATTCAACTTCGGCGGCGGGAACTGTTGCTGCTGCTTCACCTGGCCATATCCGCCCTGGTCACTCACCAAAGATTGCTGTGATTGCCAAACGGGGTTGCTATTGTTCGGGTATTGGGCCAAATTGCCGAAGCTCTGATTAGCATTCTGACCACCACCGCGGTTGAAATCGAATTGCGAGTTGTTCAGATCCGTCGTCGGGGCAAAGTTGTTCGGCTTCGAGTTGCTATCGATCGGTTGCGCGTGGAGCGGATCGGCGGCCACCTTCTCCAAGACCTTCCCGACCGCATCGGTCAATATTTGCGGCGAATCAGCGCCCACAGTGATGACACGTTCGGGTGACACCTTCGCTTCCTCGGAGCCAGCCTTGGGGTAGACCTGAATGCTGGCGCCAGTGCTTTCACGGATTTCCTTGATGCTCGACCCAGATTTGCCAATGACCATTCCGGCGGAGGTGTTCGGGACAACGAGCTTCATTTCCTTGGTGCGGTCGAAGTTCTTGAGATCGTAGGCATCGCTTTGGCCGTTGTTGTCCGCCTTTTCCTTGATTCTGTCCAGAATGGCAGCGATCACAATCATGCAGGAGTTGACCTTGCCCTTGACGAGGCAGATGCGTTCATTCGTGCCGTGGTAGACTTCTTGGTTCTTTGACATCTGGACACGGCAGCCTGATTCGGACTTCAAGTTGCGCATCGATTCGCCGCCCTTGCCGATGAGCGCGCCGACGGCGCTGGCCGGGATGAGGACCTTGATTTGGACTGAAACGGCTTCTGTGGTATTAAATTTGCGTTCAAAACAAGATTTGTGGTTGACACTTACCTTCAGCGTCAGACATGTGGGCTCGCTTGGTCGCAGGGCCGCTGTTATCGCTGTTTTGCCGCTTCTGGCCGGCCGTCGGTTTTGAGTCATCCATTGTCATTGGAAGTGGGACAGAGACTGAAAACAACAACTTTAACGGCGTGCTAACTCGATAAAGCTTCCAACACGACACGTGAAACATGAGAAAGGGGCGAAATCAATGTATAAACGTATTTGGAAAGGAAACCCGCAAAAAAGAGAACGTCCACGACCAATTCCTCGACAGAATGCCTAATGCAAACCCCCCGATAGTCCCGATGGAACCGCATCTGCTCCCATGACCTCCGCAACAAGCTTAGCCCCGACCAGAACGCCCGAAAAGGTCGGCATCTTCTGCGGGAAGGCCGTAGGCGGCCGCCGGCCAAGAAAACGCGAGACTGCGCGCGCTTACAAAAAATCAATCGACCTCGCACAGCGCACTTGTGCGTTTTTTAACCTCGACACGGACGCACTTTCCTTCCCCATCCAAAGGAAAGGATAGCGCGTGCGGCCAAAAGACCGCCAACAACGCACACATCCCATTGCCCACTTTCGTGTCGAGACCATCTGTGGGGTCTGGCGCGCAAGCTGTTTTCGTAGCTCGACGAAGCGGACCGAAGTCGCAACAAAATCGCGATTCTCGCTTCACCTTTCATCTCGCCGCGGTCCCCCATTCTGCCAGTTGTCAAACATGGAGTCCCGGTCGTCTTCGAAGCCGTTCCGACAGGTGTATCTGCCTACGCCGGAGGAGATATCGTTGACAGTTCCGAAATCGCCCAAGGGCACGAATATCTTCGGGAAGAAGGTCAGTATCGAGTGGCATCATTCGCCGTCGATGTTGCCGGCTAGTAAGAGGGCAGCTTTGGGTAAGTTTTGTGGTTTAAATTTGAAAATTTATATATAAAATTATCATTTTAGTGCGCGAAGAGCCCTGCAACGCCGCTTCCTGGACAGAACTCGGCTCTTTCAATGAATCCTCGGAGGAAGAAGATGATACGGTATGTTGACGACCTTCTTGAAGTTTTGTTTCAAATAATTATATATAAAATGTTTCAGGAACACTCGCACGTAGCCCAAAACTGGTCCCGTTTCCATCCTCTCCATTCCAGCGACACCCAACACCCATGGAGACCATCCAGCGCTGCTCGTGATCGACTAACAGCTGTAACCGATCTTGGTGAAACCATCAAGAACTCCATGAAAGAACAGATAATGGTCATGCCTCCGGGAAACTCGAATGCGACCCAAGATTTCGGCAATATGAACCTCGTCAGCCCGGCCCCGACGACATCCTCATGTAGCAATGATGGCAGTCCTTTGAAGCGGAAAAACTCCATCGATGTGTACGGCAGCCCTGTCCGAAGCAATCAGACGGTTTCATCCGCTGATTTTGAGACGCCAACACGGCCGACTTCGGAATTGGACGACTTTCATACCCCTGTGGTCAAACGGGCGAGGACGGATTCAACCAAAAGTGGTTCTGCGTCTCCGAGTATGAAGACCCAGGCTGGATATGGCATTAGCGTTGTACAGACACCGAAGACCAGCCGAAAGAGGGGTTATTTGTCGGCACTTGGGACGCCGATGGCTTCAAGCACGCCGACGATTGCCAACCGGGTTCCACGGAAGAGTGTTTTCAAGCCGCCAATGGAGAAGATCAAAGAACTTTCGCCGGTAAAGGCAGCGGCTGCCAGTATAACCACATCCAATGCCGAATATGAGGACTCCTTCGACGATCCAAACTTCAATATCGCCTTCATTTGCTCGCCGACGAAAGCTGATACGGGTACATCCAGCAATACGTCAGTCCCACCTCTACCGATCAATACCAGCAATAAGAACGGGCCTTCATCAAGTTCAAGCAATATCACACCCCCAGGATCTTCAGTGGAATCGAATCCACCCCCAGTGAGGCCCTCTGAAGACAATGTCGATGATTCGTTCTGGGACGACACCCCTATTATCTTCAATGATGAAAAAGCTTCCCCCACCGCATCACTTCCGGAACCATCGAAGCCAGAACCCGTACCAAGGCCAGCCGACGACCCCTACGACAGCTTCGATGAAGATAAAGTGTTTGATTTTTAATTGAAACACTTTCTTTTTTAGTTTTCTAATATTATTATCCCTTTTTTGACATGACCTGCCTTACATGTATTATTGCAAGTAAAATTTATCAAATACAGTTATTAATTTTTGAATTTTGGGTTGATTTGGCGCTGGTTGCATTCCAATCGATACTTTTTTGCTGTTTTTATCTTGCAATAAACAGCTTCAATGCCTTCAGATGCCCCCACCTTCAGTACCATCCTTATTGGGCACCGAATTCCCGTTCAACTTCCTCCATGCCGAGATTATCAAGTATTACATCGAGAAGCATGAAGCCAACAAGGCCAAACGGGCAGAATTCCTTGAATCGACGAGATTGAGTGAGGATTCGCAGATTCTGGAGAGTGATCGGAATGTTTATAACCATTTTGCGTTGAGGGTTTGTTTGTTTCGACCTTTTTTGGCACTTTTGTAAAGGCAAACTTCAGGGCAACCCCGAAACACGTATCGAAGCCCTGGGCTACCGTGTCGGTTACGCTCTCGTCGAGAAAGTTGCCCGTGACATCCCTAGACTTTCCACAGAGCTGGAAAAGATGAAATTCATCTGTAAAGACTTCTGGATGGCAGCCTTCGGGAAGCAAGTCGACAATCTTCGAACGAATCATCAGGTTTGACTTGCCTTCTTTCAGCTCAAACTCTGCTCAGTTCCCACCCTTCCAGAACATCTACGTCGTCCAGGACAACAAATTCTTCACCGTAGCCTCCCTGGCCGAGGGCACCCAATACCTGAAAGAAGCCGCGATCTATCTGGCCTTCCCTGCCGGTGTCGTTCGTGGAGCCTTGGCAAATCTGGGCATCAAGTCCGTCGTGCAGCCCACCATTGAGACGTTACCGGTGGTTAAGTTTAACGTTCACTTGCATAAGTCTGTTTGAAATGGGGTTCGGGTTGTTTTTAAGCTTAACATTTTTAAGTAATTTCAAATTCAAACTAAATTTGTACCTATTTTCTTTGTTTTTCATATTTAGTTTATTTTTGTTGCAATACAAGTTTTTGCAAAGAACAAAGTTTCCAAATCCGTGTAGCATCGAACAAAAAAGTTATTTGGGGGTGTCCCTGTGGAAGTTTTTAAACTGGGCAAATGAGGTAAATGCCATTAGAAACGTGAAATCTGACACAAAGTATTGCCTTTTTTTGGGAGAGCTGTCATGTTTTCATTGAAAAAGAGGTTGTAGCCTACTTGCGTCGACAATTATGTTAACTTTTTGCACTAATATGACTGTTTACTTCAGTTTTTGCTTAATGGCTATTGTTGTCTTGAAGCAAATCAGATTACGGTACATGTCAAAAACGGCTTCTTAGAACCGTCAAACCATTGTTTCCATTTGTTCCATTTGGCAATTGCAACACTTATCATAGCCCCTGCATCCACCCCGTCAAAGATTAGTCATGTGCAAAGAAGTAAGTATCTCCATTTTACGGGGGCCTCTCGATGAAGCGCCGTCTGCTGGGAATACCCCTCTTCCACGTGCTTTGTTTTTGCTCATTGACCCTCGTCGCCAGCACCGCTCAGTCAGCTAATGCTTGCTATCGTCATTCAATTAACATTTTCCCGTGAAGCGCTCCGCTATAAATTGAAACAATGTCAAGTGTAATGATAATGAAACTATCTACTACGTGCGATGGCAGGCACTTTTGCTGACTTGACTCGGACTCAACCCGCCTACGCTTTTTGCATAATGCACTATGGAGCATAGAACAATGGCCGGAATGCCGACGCTACGGATGGTCATTATGGCTATTTTCGGGAAGCGTTTTACATCACCAAATCCCCTCAATACGTAGTTACATGTCCAACGCATAGTTTACACATTTGTTCATTCAAAAAAAATAATGTCCATAGACATTGATTCATAAATCGCATAATTTTCAAATTTCAATACCCACAAAAGAGTTTGGGAACCTCAATGTATGACGTTGCCACTCTAGCTCCCATATCAAGAGTACACGTTTGACACGTTAATAACGTCACAATGAAATAAAAATTGGTTGGAACATACACGAGTTTTTCGGTTACTCAGATGAGAATGCCGTAAGCTAAGGATGGAAAAGCGTCGAGAAAGTACACCACCACCAAAATGAGACTTAAGATGGATGGGAACGAGCACATGCTTAATCTTCAAACACCGGTTTGATGTAGTATTTTTACAATACACGTGTTTTTTGGCGGCGCACATTCCAAGTACAATTGGTCTTAAAGTTGGTTTTTTTTGTATGAAATGGGATAATTCAAAGATATTCCATGTAAATCTAAGTTTATTGCAATCATAACAAGTGCAAATGAAATGGGTCTTAGTTTGGTTTTTTCGCTATTTTTAGCAATCATGCACTCTATTTAAAAAAAACTTAATTAGTTATGCGACAAAATACGTAACAAAATCAGATTGGGTCGAAACTGAATTGAATTGCGAAGGAGGAGGAATGCCTTTGACGTTAACCATTTGTCTTTTTGTCTGTCTCGGGGTATAATGTTATGGTAATGACATCCTTGAATCGTCGACGCACATTGGCATGCATGGAAATGAAAATAAAACACGTTGATATACGTAAAAAAAGGATTTGCTTGTTGTAACAATTTTTGCTGGGAAGGTTTGTAATTGGTTCCGTGTCAATTTTCAAAGTTCCACAGGGAATTACGTTTTTGATCTCACAATTAGTGAGATTCTGTTTTGAGATAAACTTAAACCCAAACTTAATTTGGTGAACTCTGTAGTTTGTTGGAGGTACCAAAATTTCCATTCCACATTGCAAAAGAAAAGAAAGTTGACATACAATTTTTAATTTTGTACAAATTGAAATTTTGTATTTGTCGGTCTTTTGCCGGGTTTCAATTTGTCAGTTTTGAACAAAGTTAACATCATTTGTGTCACAGTTTCACAAATGAGGTCGAAAGTTTACACCTTTTCCGGGTATTATGGACATTCACACACAGTAGTAGTGGTCAGGCAGCCTGGTGGCAAGGTATGAAAGGTTGGGATGTTCTCCTGTACTTTCATACTTAAATTTGTTAAAACTATTTTCACACTTTGAAAAAAATCACTAAACTTGCGTCCTCTGTTGGTCAAAAATTTCAACTGACCCCTATTGAGCATACTGTAAGTAACGCATGCCTCATGCCGATGAAATTGACATTGACCTAAAAACAGATAAAACAAGTTCAATTTAGCCATCCATCGCATTAATGCCAGAGGGCTTGCTATACGCCCTCTCAATATGCCATGGCACTTTTTGGGTCTCCGTTTTTTTCGTATGGACTCAATTTCCACCCAAAGTAGGCTCGGCATCGGTTCGGCACATCTATGCATAATAATTATAACGAAAAAAATGCGGCATTTTTCACGTTTTTGTTTAAGTTTTTGGTTTGAGAGGGTCAACAGAATACGACATACAAAAATAGCACCAATTGGTTTGATTTCTACTTTCCTGTTTTCGCTATGTTCTGCTTTGAATCCAAAAACAATACAAAGTTATGATTTCCAACAGGCAAACATTACAGTACTACACATTTGAAGCTTCCAACGCAATACAAACTTTGACTGATGCGGAAAAGCAGAGGAAATACAACTTTAGCTTTGGCGTCGGCTAGGTAGCCTGAGTTATTTCTTGTAATTCTGAATTTTGGAAAAAGCTACGAATTAGTCATGAAATATTGTTGACATAATTTTCTGACGGTTTGGTCATGACTCAAACTGCGTGAGATCAAACCCAAACCAAAAAGACGTAAATGTTGTTTCTTTTTTTGCTCGCTTTTTATATTACGTTTTGTTGAGCCTGGTAAGGTCATTTTGAACGTAATATATACATAGCCCATATCCGAAATAGGATTACAATAGCTGGTTTTTAATCCGCTGGGCTTTCATCACGGTGCGGGGTTGGGCGGATGGGTGGAGTGCGAAAAACAAAAGGAAGGAAAATGTGATTAATTTTTGGGTTTTTCGATGAAGTTGACTGTCGATGCCATGGCAGTTGGCGTCACGGGAAGCTTTTTTGTTCATTTTACAATCAAAGTGTCATTATCATTGTAGTTTTTTTCCCAGGTGAGGCCAGAGTCGACGATGATTTTGTGGCCCATTGTAGCCTTCCACGCAAATCGGAAGGTCCCTCGAGGCTGGGGTTGCGATGCCTGAGGCCCAAATGGGCGGAGCGACCGGGCGGCTCTCTTGGCCGTCGTCGTCCGCCCCCCTTAACCAGGGGAGCCACGAGCGTCGTCATACCGGAGGGCCCTCCTGTCGAAAAAGCAACCCATATTCGCGCATCAGGCGTTACCCCCATATTCCAAAATTTCATATATAACATATTTTTGATATCCAGCTTGAGAGAGAGGTGTCCATCGACGGCAGGGTTCACGTTGCTAACTTCAATCAACCCGATTTGTGCCTCCATCGTGCCCTTCGCCTGCTTAAGTCAACCAACACCCACTCAAATTTCGATTCTATTCCCACCATCAACCCCTAATAGTGCCATCGGCGGCGCGATTTTGCATTCCCAGATCCTCCTTTCGTGGCAAGACACACACAAAACCCTGCATTGGATGCAGCTGTCTCGACGCGACCGGAGTATCGCGTCCGACGATGAACTCCCCATCTAACAATGTGCCTCTTACTTGCCACTTCTTCTCCTCAATCTGGGTACCCCGGCACAGTCAAACCATTTGCCACTATCTTTTCCTAGCCTTGTTGATTGCTGTTATCACTGGTAGTACTGTACAACCAGCGGCCGCGCTGGAGTTTGATTACGGTGGGTTTTGTAATTACGTTTTCCATGTTCAATTTTTCATATTTCGCTCTTAATTGTATCTTCCCATGTTACAATTAACAATAGGTATACCCATTTTTTACAATATGAGCTTTCGATCTATTTATAGTAATCCGGCGGAAGTTGTTTTTATTCCGTGTTTTTTGCCTTTTTACACTGGTTTACACACGACTCATCTCATTCCAACGAAGAAGAGTTCTTTCATCTTTCCGAGTCATTGTTTTTTGCAATGACGTAAATAACTAACTAAATGCAACTAGCATTGACTCAAATTAGCCGTCGTCCTCCGCTTTATGTTAATGCAATTCGAAAAAGCGATCGACAAAAAGTCAAAATCCACATCATAGCTTATAAATAACAACATTATTGTAAATTAAAATCAAAAATTTATCTTTAAGTTTCAGACGAAATGGCCACCGCCTTAAAAGGCCTCCAAATAGAGCACTCCCCCGACAAATCCATCACCACGACAAGGCCATGTGCCGAAATCACCGACAAGAATGTAGGCATAATCAAAGGCATTAGCAAAAAGACAAAACAGCTCGAGAATGTCAGTAAAGTGCAAAAGTTTGATGTGGCCTTCTGTAAACCATCGATTGAAGCTTCATTGAAGTGTGCGCCCGAGAGCGTGTGTAAAACAGTTTACAGTAAGTTCCTATTTGGCTTTTACTTGCAAAAGTTAATGCTGCAAAGTGAAAACACGAGATTTTCGCAAAGTTCATTCGGTTCCAAATGTTATGGCTAATATTACCTTTTTCTAAAGTTTGAATGTTGAATGTATTTTGACTCACATTGCCATCGTAAATGTGAGGTTCATCATTAGTGAGCGTATCAAAATGCCAAAACTATACTATTTTGGCTTTTATTTTTTGATATAATTGCCCTCAGGTGATTTGTATTTACAAATAAGATCATCATGTTAGTGTTAAAAAGGGTATTAGTAACCTATTTTTGGGTTTTTTGACGATTAGTAAAAATACTTCCAAATTACTGTAATATTTGCAAAAAATCTCAAAAAATGTAAAAAATAAGTAATAAAAACCAACTTTCAGAATGGCAAAAAGCCCTAACCGAAATCGGTGGCTCCGGCATGTACGTGGAAGACGAGATCCTCGTGCCCACCGCCTGTATGTGCTTTCTCGGCGGTCTCGACGGCGATGCCGACCCGGCTCCGGTGATAATTCTGTGACGCAACCAATTCAATCCCAACCCGGCAAATCAGATCTCAAATTACGAAAATCTCAATCAAATTGTTGTCTTTACGCATTTCTTTCTTTTTTTATACAGGCAATTCAGTAAATAATTAACCATTTCCATGTTTAATTCGTTGTTCCACTAAAACCCAACCCAGAAATATATTAAATTTATTTGAACGCAGTTCCGCTTTTCAATTCCAATTTCATCATAAAACCCAATTGAAAAAAAGTCATTATGTCAATTATCAAAAAAATGAAAAACGCAAAGACGTGTCTTCTGAATCATAATTTTGACTTTTGAATCCTTCTCATGTTACTACAGTAATACTATATTTTATTATTTATCTAAGTAGGTATAGTATGCCTTTTGTAATTGTATCTAGTGTGACATAAAAGACAAAACTGACACCGTGTTTTTGTTTCGACGCATTTTTGCCGTTCCTCTAATTGCCAAAAACTTGTATAAGATTCAAAAAATCGAACATACCAATACAAAACAGTCTATAATTTTCGTCTATGAGTAAATTGACACGTCGTAGTCGTTAACAAAGTACAACTGTTATACTTATGTTTACAATAATGGCATGGGAGCTGCAAAATACAATTTTCTTTGTCGAATGTGTTTAACATTCCATAAAGATTAACTGTGCCATTTTTATGGCAGTTTTATCATTTAAAATTTTATTTTTTTGCCAAATTCAAGTTTCGTGATCGCATGATGCTGTGCAATTTCGTCGATAAATGGAGTAAAGTCATTCATTCATACAAAAAACAACATTTTTAACGGTGCCCACATACCTTGCACACCCGAACAAAAAGCTCATACAAAAAAGATACGAGTTAAGGCAGAGTTAAAGTGAGTGAAAATATCTTATGTACAAAAGTCGTTAAAAACAAAAAAAAGTGTAATGCCTTTGCGATGATAGCTCAAAAACCTATGAAATAACTGAAATAACAATGTTAAGTGAAGAAAGGCAGTGACAAAACAACAATAATGATGACATATGACATAAATTTAAATAACATAAGGCAAAATTTAAAGTGATTAGTTGGCTTAGTAGTGATAAAAATAGTAAAATAGTATTCTTCGCGGGAAAAAAGGACATAACATATGTCAATTGCGCACCGCGATGGTCCCCCGAGGATGAGAGGTACACGTATTCAGCGTGTGTAAGTGATGCGCGATGGCATATTCAGACTTCGTCATTGACGTCAAAGTGCTCTCGAGTGCCCCAAATGGTCGAGGTGGAAGCGGCTACGCCGAGTTGACGATGACTGCCAGCGGCAATCGCTTCCGGGTCGCCGAAATTGGTGCTCCCGGCGATGGAAGATAAGTGATGGGTGAGGGGTGCCGTTGTGGGCGTCTGGGGGCTGAGGCCGTCTTCGAGGAAGAAGTGCTGCTCGGTGCGTGGGCTATCGATCGCAGCTGATAGGGTGTTGTTCCGACGATTGGCACAGGCAGCCAGGACGGCATCATGGATGGTCGGGTAGAAGTTGATTTTGTAGACGGAAACGAAGAAGCCACAAGATTCGAGCATGTCGCGGACGGGGGCTTAAAATATCATTGTTAAACTCAACTTTCAACATAGAACATCAAAAACAAACCTTTAGCCTCCGCAAAATACACATTCAATCCCCTCGCCCTCAGCCGATTATAAACATCAGTCAAAGCCGAAACACTCGTGTAATCGATAAATGTGAACCCGGAACAATCAATAATGAGGTACTCGACACCGGCAACCCGTTTCTTATCCGTGTTTTCGTAGCCTTCTTTCCCTGAGGCAAAGATTCGAGCGACGAAACCTTTATTTCCGACTTTGGCAGCCTGCTTCGGAGCTGGTGCCAACGCAAAGTTATGCAGTGTTGCCATGCCTGGCAAAGTTTCTGCCGATTTACTGATGGCGCGTTCGACAGAGTTTGCGAAATGTTCGACGTTTGTGAAAAGCTGAAAACACGCAATTTAGAAACATTTCAACCGATGAAAATCCCAAAAACATACCAAAGGCGCATCAAATCGGAAAATGCGAATCCCCTCAATGTCTGTAGTCCGGCCATACCGCCCAGAATCGCGATATTCTTCCGTTCCAGCAAGTTGAGACAGCATGTGCCATCGAGGCCATTGGATTCGGAATACTGTGGTCAAGAGGGCGAAGACGACGGCAACAGCGAGACCTTTCATGACATCGAGGACTACGGTGGCGCCGAAGGTGACGATCCAGATCAGCTGAAAAGCAAAATATGATCAAATTTGTAAAATTAGGAAAAGTGGGCGTGGTTTCTTAACTCCGCCCCTTTTTCAAAAGTTTGTTAAAAATCGATAAAACTTACAAAATCAAGCTTCGCAATCCGCCACAGATGCATCAATTCAGCTGGCATCTTTTGGAAAACGCCTTTCATGGAGTAGATGATGATCACAGCCAAGACACACTGAAATTCCTCTCTGTAAGATTGAAAAAGTCGATAATGATCAACTTACCATAGGCAAAGCAGACAACAAAGGTCCCAAAAACAGAATAACAACCAACAGAAGCGCTGCCGTGAAGAAGGCCGACAATTGCGTTCTCGCGCCACATTCAACGTTCAACATTGATCGGCCCAAACTCGAACTGATCGGATAAGCATTGAAGAAGCTGGATAGTGTGCTCACAAGGCCCAAGGCATAGAGTTCCTGGTTATTGTCGGTCTTTGAAGAGAATTTACGGTTGAAAACTTTGCACATGCTCAAATGCAATGCCACAACGACGAATGCAATCTCGAAAGCAGGGCCAATCGTGTAGCTGAGGACATCGAGTCGGGGAAGGCGTGCCACAGGCAATCCGACAGGGACTTCTTTGACGACGGTGATATCGGCGGTTGTGGCAAAGCTCCAGATGGCCGAAACAGCTGTGGCAGTGATGACGAGGAGGAGTTCGAAGGGGATCGGGGCTGGAAGCTTCTTTCTCAGACGAGCGCCAATGATGTCTTTGCCGATGTAGAGGAAGACAAAGGAGCAGATTGATATGATTAGGGCTGTTTCGTTTGTTGTTGCGATGTTTTCGGCGAAGGTCATGACGTGCTGAAATTGACGTGATAACGTACAATGTTTCATCTTTTAATGAAAATTTATGTTCAAACAGTTTTTGAAACGTTTTTTAAAACTTTTGTAAAAATGGGCGGAGTTTGTTGACTCCGCCCCTAATTAGTCCCGCCCCCAAACTCCGCCCAATTTTGATCAAATTGATAAAAAAACTCACCCTGATCAAATATCCAAGTCCACTGTACTTCTTGACATTGACCTGGACCAACTTATTCAATTGCACAACAACAACATGCACGGCAGCACCGGTGCAGAATCCCGAAACCAGCTGATCCGACAAATAGGACGCCAAAAACTCAACGTGAAACAGCGCCATAACAATTTGGATCATGCCACTGGTGAGCGTGACGAGCTGGACCAACTCCTCGTGACTGACAATCACTTTCGGGATGGCTGTCAAATTGGTGAAATCGATGCTGACATGTTGATGATTCGCTTCATCGAGCAGCATCACCTCGGCTTCCAGGTACGTTTTTTCGATGCTGTCCGCAATCTCGCGACAGGAAACCCCTGTCATGAGTGATATGATGGCGAAAGACCCGACGGATACATAGTGGCTCGTGCCGAAGATCATGTACAATATGACGCCAAAAAAGGCGGTATACAACCCGTAGACGGGATCGACACCCGTGAGAATGGCATAGGCAATGCCCTGAGGCACGTGGACGACGCCAACAGTTAAGCCGGCCATGACATCGCCGATTAAGGATGTTTTGTAGTCATAGGACGGTAGCCAGGACAAAATAGGAAAGAAAGAAACGAAGAATTTGCAGATAGCTTCGAAGGATGCACATTGCTTCAGGCGATTTTTGACGAATTTCATCGGTCGAAACCGAGGTGGGCTCGGTTGGAACTGGAAAATACGATCGAATTGTTCCTGATTCATGTAGGATGTGGAGGGCCCACGATCCCTGTTCAGTTGGATGTTACTGGAAGCGCTTGAGAGCATGGCTGAAACACAAATGACAATTTTAAACACGGTAATAGCATACAAATAGTTAAGCGCGCATTACGGCATAATTGTATTACAAAAACGCGGAAATAAGGGCAGCAAAACACAAAATGTAGCGATAAACTCATCGAAACCAGTCATTTAAACGCCCTAACTACAATCAAAACATTGAAATTCCGCAAAAAATGTCCTCAAGAAACCCAAAAGTCAAATATACATTGCAAATTGCATATAAAAAAGGTGTAGCCGCGTACTTTGGTGCGGCAGACACATAGAAACCTATAGTAAAACTAAAGATTTATGACTTTTCAGAAGTCAGATAAGAAAAACCCTCCACGAAAAGTGGGCCAAAACAGTGTTAAGCATAAATTAAGCAAGTAATAAGTACATTTTCACGACTGAAACATGCACATTTGAAATGCACGATGAAAGAACGAACAAAAAGCAGCTAGTCTGAGGGTGTTTGAAAGTTTTGAAATAAGAAAGGTGACTTTAAGCATTTAAAAAGCAATAAATCTGACTCATTTGACGCATTTCCGGAAGAATAAGGTTGGGTATTTGCTTTGATCTAGGTGCATGATGAAAGCTAAAGATAGAAAACCAGCATGGGAAGTACAATTGATAGCGAAGCTGTTTCCAGTGTCCAAAACAATGAAGTTTGACGGAAGTTTTTCAACGGAGAAAAGGCTGTTTTGGTGGTAACAGTGGCTTAAGATATTAAAGAACAAAGGTACATCTGCAAAAAAACAGAACAAAGGTTGCCCCGAGGTACTGATAACGCTCGAGAATCGCTGGGTGTGCATGATTATGTGAAGCGCGAAGCAAGTGATAAGCTGATGGACGTCATTGACAAGCTCGTGGCGGAGGATAGAAACCTTGACTTGAAACTGTGATGTGAATTTCGGTAGGGTCTGTCTGGTCGATGTCGATGGAGTTGCTTTCGATTAGCTTGTCAAAAGCGCGCGTTCAAGTGCCCCGTTCTCGCGGGTAATTAAAACGAGGGAACACCTTGGACGTTTTGCACGATTTACAGGGCCTTGCTCATCAAACAATGAATGAATCAATCCAAACAATGGAATACAAGCTATAAAGAGGTAAACTTTTGTACGAGGTGGGCGAAAAGCACCCTACAACTTCAACGGGGTGGAGAAAAAATGACTGTCCGACGTTCTTTTTGACTTTCATTCAAGGAGGAGCAATGGTTGTTCGTGGAAAGTGCCACTTACTCTCAAAATCGGCTAGAAAGAACTCAATTCCATTCACAAAAACAAAAGACCTCCTAGCTGCGCGGATTTGTTGTTTGTTTTGCCGCGTTTTTCGCACCTGGATAAACAAATATGGACATAAATGGCTGAATGGCACCCGGAAAGACGGAAAACACCCCCTAATTAACGCATGAGTAATGAAATAACGGGAGTCCCCGAGTCGCGCAGACACTGGTCAATGATGGTCTTTGAGCTCTCCCGCTGGACAATGCGGGTCCTGGGCTTGGGAAACACGTTCAACGGGCAGGGTGGATTCGGATTGCTCGCGACCAATCTAGAAATCTCACTGACTTTGCACCGGAAGTGGTTTGAAGCGCTTCGTAAAGGCTATTTTGAGAGCTTTCAGTTTGGGAAAGTACCGCTGTGAGATAATTGAGAGCTGAAAGAGCGAATTGAAACTTTTTACGCTAAAAATCAAAACAAGATCAACTTTGAGGGTAGTTTTTTTAAATTAGTCACAATGGTCGGTAAACAAACTTAAGCCTCAAAAAACTGCAAGAAAACAGTCAGTAAAGACAAAGAAAACTTTTAATTTCGTTAGTTTTTCTCAAAATTGCCCGAAATCACTCCCCACGCAAAAAACATTCCACGATGACTTTCATAATTGAGCATGGCTAACATCCCTGGCCCATCGTAAAGTCCCAAGTATACGATAGCCACGCCCAATTGCACCCAGGACAATGAACACGCAATCGGAAAGGAACGAACTTTTTGCGTTTCAAACTTTAACAAAGACGATAACTGTGCATTGAAATTGATAAACAATGGCTACAAAGTTGGCGCCTGTTTGTCGCCCTCGTCAAAACCCGTGTTTTCATCCGGTTGGTAACAGCTGAGCCGAGTGACAGCTCATCCTAGTTCCTAGTTAAAGCTTCGAGCCTGTGGCCACATTTCAACAGAGATGGAATGTTTGAAACGGCTGTTCTGTTTTGGCGGTGACAATAAACCACAAGCAAGTAAAATTCAACTCAAGAACGCACACATTGGTGGCGTTTAGGATTGAGTTGGGTAGGCGTATTTTGGTGTTTTTGCTTATTTTAACAATGGAAAAAGCCAATAAAACGCGTTTGAAGAAGTTGAAACCCCTAAGATGGCCTTAGTAACGGTAGAGATTCACCAAAATCCAGAAATTTCGCCCCCGATCGGATGAAATCACATAAATTATGAATGCGCGACCGATTCAAAACGCAGATAACGCAATATCTGCTGATCGCCAACCGCGAGACTGATGATGAGCGGATGATCGTCATCGGAAATGGGCAATTATGACAGCAACCCATCCCTTAAATTAGATCTCAGCTGACCAATGGTCACTTTTGGTAGGTCATTCCATTCCGCCCACGCAATTAGTTGGGACTACCCTCAGGCTGGCGGATATCAGATATCGCCACATATTGTTGACACGCGCGTAAAAGAATGCGCGGAATGCCACACAACACAATCACAATCTCGACAAACTTTTAAGACGATTTCAGACACCTTATATATTATCAGCAAACTATCAGAACGTCTTCCTGATGCCATTGTCTAAGCCTTTTATCTGTCAGTTTACAGTTTACACTTTCAAAACACATTTTATTTCGGTTTTTTTTTCATTTTCAACAAACAAAAATTTGAAAAAAATGTCTAGCATCTTCTAAATTCCCTTTTTATCCATCGTAAATTCAATGAATGTTTGTCAATGCTGGACGGTTTGGACCACCTTTGAAAAGCGTCGACGTCAACGTCTTCGTTCTTTATCCACCAAGTGCTATCATTACCAATGACTGGCACGCCTTTCAATTTTTAGCTTTGTTTGTATATCAGTTTTTTTCTTGCACCACCACGCGGTGCTTCGATTTTTGTTCTTTTCAAGCGGCTTAACGCTTATTTGGATGAAAAGCGAGAACTTAATGTCCACGTTTTTCACGGTCTTCTGTAGTTCCGTGGTGTAAGTAGCTTTTGGGCGGTATTGGAAGTGATTATAGACTTTGAACGTGGTGTTCTTTTAGACAGGTGAACTTTTTAGACTGTAAGATGGGTGCTAAAAATGGAAGTTGAGCAGACAATAGGAGTTGTGTTTTGTTAGCGTTGACCCAAAATGGATCAAATTGTGCGTAATGCGATGACAAAGACGTCAAATATTGATAAAACTATTTATGACAACCATTAAAAAAGGTGAGCCTCACTTAAGATGACCTCAGTGCAGTGGGTTTGTACAAATAACTTGATTTTTATTTGTTGATGTCTCGATTTATCACTTAGTCAACCAGAAAATGGAATAGCCATAAACTTTTATTGGCATACAAATACAAACAACATAAAATCAACATAAATTGAGAACCAGAAATGTTAAAAAAAGCAAAAAGTCAAAAGATTACCGTAATGAGCTCATTCGATCGTAACCTTGGCAGCTTCTTCGGCTATTTTCTCAACAATAACATTATCAGCGGCAGTGGCATCGGCATAAAGAGAGCATTTGGTGCATTGGGTACAGCGACGGAGGACGGAATCATAGACGTGGCTGAAATACGGCTTTTAAAGGTAAGAATGAATCTGTAAAATGTGAGCATACCGGCAGAAATGGTTATAATCAACATTCTCAGCTCGACAAAGATAGCATTGAGTCGATCCGCAACGGCAAACCATTTTGTTGCATCCATCACTCTTGACGAATTGGAGGTTGCATTTGTGGCACTTGCGGGAAACGACTTCGTTCATGCGAGCGTACCTGAAATTGGAACTGTTACAGTACATCTCATACCGGAAACAGAAAAACTCACACTCCTTTCATGTACTTGTCATTCTTTTCCCGCTTCTGCATCTCAACCAACTCATGGCATTTGACGCCGAAATGGTCATCATCCCAATCAGCCTTGCAGATTCGGCATTTGGCTTTGTTGCATTGTGGACATGCGAAGACTTTATTCGTCTCACATGGCTTCTCGAGTTCGACGGCATAGTCACAGGCGTCGCATCGCTCGATGTGGATGCCCAGAGCGGCGAGACTCTCGGCTTGGATACGCTCGTCGAGCCTGTTTATGACGTGTTTCTTCAGAAGGGAGCGGATTTTGGCTGAAATGGAACCGAAACAGGTCAAAATGGTCAAGAAATGCCAAAACTTACAAATGTAGATCGGCCGTTGGCACTCGTGTTCGATACATTTGAGCCCGGCGCCGCCTTCCAGCAATGGCATCTCCTCAGCGTTCAAATCGGTGTGCACTTTGATGCATTCGGGGCAGTACTTGTGCGTGATGGCGGCGTCTCCGGCAGCATCGGCATTGGAATTAGCGCCCTGGTCGCAGCTGATGGCGACATTGTCGGAATACCGCTCGCGACAGATACCACAGGTGAATTGGTGCGTCTGAAACGGTCCTTTGTGAAAATGAAACAACGAAAAGCTCAACTGACCAAAACAAGGATCTCCAAATCGACAATGGCATCATAGGTCTTCAAAACATCGATAACTTCGTTGACATTCTGATAATCGGCCTTGATAAACTTGTCCATGACAGCCGGCGGCGGATCCGCTGCCTCACCGAGTTCGAGATGCTTGAAGAGTTCGTGCTTGTTTGGCACGACGCTATTGAGTCGATCGGAAAGGTTGTTGAAGGCCAGAAAGGCCACGATGAAGGCAGCGACGCGACGATTCCCGGCATACTCAAGGCAATGAGTGACGAATTCCGGCTTCAGCGTCGGAAACGCGTCCTTCAGAAGGTGTTCAAAGGCATTCAATGGAGGCATCTTGTCGGTTTCGAGGTCTTCGCGCAGTCGACGCACCAATTCGTTGCAGAGCTCATCAGTGAGGTCGACTGGCGGCGGTTCTGGGGCGGCAACCGGCTCGGGTTCTTCGACTACCGCTGGCGGTGGGGCCGCAAGTTGCTCGACTTTGCGATACGTGTTCATGTAGGGCGGGATTTCATAGAGGATGTTGGCCAGATTGTCGAGGGGGACGCCCGGGAAATCAAGAAGAACAGCATCAATGTCCAGGTCGGGGAAGATGGCTGTCTGAAATGGCAAGGGTTATGGTGTTTCGGAAATAGTATGGGTGAAACGTGGCATTTAGATGGTTCATAAAACACAAAAACCATACCAGTGTCTCGCGAAGTATCGCTGCGTCGGCCATGATTGACCACCTGAAAGGGAATTCAATACATGTAAAAAACTTTCAATTATGTTTCGAAAAATGTTGATTTTGGGAAACGATAAACAAAACGAGCTCGCAAACGAAACACGGAAGGGTGCATTCGACCTACAGGTCAACTTTTCTTCCACCAGAGAGACGCAGATAAAACCTTGGAAAAGTGACTGTGAAAAATAAGCATAAAATAGCCCAGGGTTATCAGGAAACAAACAAGATTTTTCGGAGACGCGGTACATTGTTAGACATAGTTTGGAAAGGCAATGAAAAAGTATGCAGGGACGATTACGCGTTACTGGCACGAAGTGAATGTTTCGGGAAAACATCTAAAAGAAGGCAGTCGATCAAATCAATCGATCTTGCGCTAGCATCCGTGGTCCGAACTCAAAACAAAAACTGAACCGACTGACCGCATTGGAAAAAAACGAAAAAAGTACGCACACTTTCGAAAAGGGAATCGTGCAGCTGCAAACAATGGCGCGACCAAATAGGTGTGAAAAGCAGGCACGCAGGCACATCATCACGTCGGGTGTCAAATCCGATTTTACAAACAATGCCACAAACTGAAATGATGTAAATACATCATATTCTTGATGCCGTGTTAGATTTTTTTGTTTCGCTAATCAATAGCCAATCGATACATTGCATTTTCATTTCGTTACAGTCATCTGCACAGTTCCCTCAACAATCTCCATTGTATTGTCATACGATACTGTCAAATGTCCAATTTTTCCGCTAATTTGTTAATTTCATTGTTTCCGGTGAATCTTCTTTCGCTTCCATGCTACCGACTTCGATTGTTCCGGCTTCTAAACTAAGCCTTCTGCCGA
>KB455443.1:422126-434334 GCA_000341325.1 Panagrellus redivivus | reverse complement strand
CGTCCGTGAGGGCAGTGTTCCGCCCAATTTCGCCTCGTCTCGAAACAGAAGACAAAGCCGAGAATCATCTGGATGCTACCGCCCGGGGCGTTCTAATGGATTCATTCATCCGAAGCCGACCTCACCTCAAGCAAAGAAGCCCCGTGGCACGCCTCCAAGTATCCTGAAATCATCCAATGTCGCCCGTTCCTCAAGTCGTGCTCGTTCAAATCGATTCAAGTTGTCTCGTTCTGCCAGTCCTGTGGCGAGACCGTCTCAAACTGTGAATCCCTTCGACTCGCCATCGAGCGCTTCTCAAAGCTCCTCCAGGATCGCGTCTTCTTCGAGCTCTGCCTATTTGAATGCATTCGGAAATCCTCCCCCTGACTGTTCCGTGACGAGTTGTTCTCGAAGAAGGATTACCTTTAGCTCGCTGTCGAGCTCGAACGAATATGTCGCCTCGAGGGATTTCGAGTCACCCATATCGAGCTCTGGATCGTCGAAGGCAGAACAAACGTATCCACCGCCTCACTTGAGCGGCACCACACCATGTCCCGACCTGCTCCAAGCCGTCGAATCCGCTTCCAACTCGTCAAAATGTGGTGAAACCTATGCTAATCGTCCAGGATGGCGGCGACCTATCTACGGCTTTGGCACTTCCACGACTCGGCCCCCTTTCGGCTTGTCGTCTAACCGCCCTCGAGCGTTTGAATCATCCCGCGACCACGGCAAGCATCCATTCCGGAAGTCTGGATCTGTGGGCGATGTTTCCGAAACTTTGGACAATTTTGATTGCAGTGACTATGGACAGTTCAACAACAGTAAGTTTTAAAGCATTTTGACCCCTGATTTTGTATTACACTGTGCTTGTTTTCAGAGAAACGACCGATGACACTCGCACACATGACCAAGAGCATTACGAATGGAATGTCAGCATTCTACTTTGAAGATGGCGAAAACTAAAAAGGCTGTATCCACGTCCGCCAAACGACTCCACCTATGATGCTTCTGTGTTTACTGTGATACTGTTACTTTAAGTCTGATCATTTTAATGTGTAATGTTTGTGATTGACGTTAAGATAAAAGTACAAACACTGCCTCTTAGATATTTGAATAACAAATGAAACGGTCATTTACCTAATCTTTTCCTGGATGCGCATCTCGATCAGTTGTAATTCAATGAGACGGTTTGTCATTTTTAAAGCGCGTTAGTAAACGGAAAACAATGTGAAATACGGAAATTACAAACGCGAGATTGGTGTCAGCTACTGGGCAAACTGAAACATGTTGTCAGGTGTGCCTAATCACTATATCAGTTTACTAGTTACGGAGCCAATCAGTTAGTTTACACAAATTTCAAGATCTGTTATGTCATAATTCCAAACTATTGTTGAATAAACTCATCAAAAATGATTATGAATTGTACTAATTCTAAATACCGCCACTGAAGGGGGGCATCTGCAACAGAAGCAGCGGACTGTTGCAACACCACTTTAGATGTTTTTATTTTCGAAACGGTAATAAGTAAATATGAATTGGCTAAGTTTTACAAACGATAAATTTTTCCTTGAGTTAACAATAAACGTACATTGAAAGGTTTGTTTCGTTGCGCTCTTACGCTGCTGGCACCGAGAAAGCCGCACTGCTAACTTTTGCCCTTGCCTGCCTGCGCAGGGCTTTCCGTCGTTCTGCCTGCGGCCCTGACACTGCCCGCGGTGGCCGAGCGTCGAAAATAGAGAGTCGAAATACTCTCTTCGTGGGAGGTCCTTTCATAAAGGGGGAATGAAATACTGATAAACGGTTACAACAGTGAATCGAAACCAATTTCAACAAAAAATATTTTTCTTATAAAGCAGATTTAGAAGTTTTTGTTACACTCAAAAATAAAATGTTATTTTACCTGGCTTAAAATTGCTGTCTAGAAAGAACGTGGAAGTCAATACATGTTAAAATTTTAGAATTTTAATACTCCATAATTTTAAGAGTGCCGCTTTGTTGTTCTAAAAGTAAAACTTAGTTTAGAACAACAAAGCGGCATGACATTCCTTAACCGCGAACTGCATTGCTTTCCTAGCAAATGTACGTTTGTAAAGAAACTGATATTTTATGTCCAATGGTCGAAGGATACTACCCTTATAACTGCAAATGAGCAAAATCTGTTTGGCAGTTTATTACTTCCGACTGCGCGGGATTAAATGAACGTTTGCTTACCTTTAAACAATGATGCAATTAACTTATATGTGATCGACAAAAGTTTCAAATTGATAGCAACATTTGGCATGAAGGTTTGTTGTCCATATTTTAAAGTGTTGCGTACTCTCCTAGCAGTCGGACAACTTTGAGTTTGGTGATTATTTACTATTTGCGGATTATTATTGGTGTGGGTGCATTTTGCCAGGTGCTGAACTAAAATGTTGCGATAAATTATTCTTTAATGGCGTGATAGCCGTATTCCCAACCGGCGACATTGTTGACATGAAGATGATCCACTAACTATGGACATCCTCCCGTCATCATCCCCCAAAAGAAACTGTGTACTATCCAGTAGAATGCAATGAACTATGTATTACTAAATTATTTTTATTTAACGTTAATAAAGTCAATGATATAACATAAACAACTTAGTTTACATGTCATTGTTGAGGTTGAACATTAAAGAGCAACATATATAAAAATATCACTGGTATAGTTCGTTCGAGATGGTCGCTGGTCAAGAGCCCGGAAATTTCGATTCCACGGTATTTCCCTTTACCCTGGATTTCATCGCAGAAAGCCTGTTTTCAAAGCGAACAATGACAGTTTAGAAGAGTTCATTTGCGCAAACAATAGCACCACAAAAAGCGACTTGATCCTGCGATTTTGACCGGCGGCTAGTCATTAATCGCAAGGTCGCCTCTGCCCTATGTCCTCGGGTAAACAAGTTTTCTTAACTTTTATGCATTTTGAGATTTGTTGATATCAAAAAAAACATAATTTTTATGAAACAACTGTTTCAAGGTATAATGTGCTTCGAACAAAATACATTTTGATTCTTAGAGGCGGAAGAAAAACACTTACATTCACGACTAATAGAAGTAGCATGTTTTGTTTCACAAATTGTCTGTCGTAAAAAACGTCCGTCGTTTTTTTTAACTCCAACTAAAAACGGAATATAACCATGGTGATCATGCGTGTTCAAACAGAGAGTAGCGAGAGCCATGTACCTCTCTCCGGGCATCCGGTGTGTTGCCCTCTATTAGCACAAATGGAACACAGTTTGATTCACTATGTTGTGTATATTTCTGTTTTAAGCTGTACCATGTGAGTCAGCAATAATACCCCGTCATCCAAAAAAGGGTCGAGCTTCCTATTCCTATTTTACTGTACGTACTCTTCGCCTTTAATCAGCCTTCCCCGGTGCAACGGACACCCTGGGACTTTGTCCGGATTGTCATCAGCGAACTTGGAGGGTGTCATTGTCTCATCGTCATCACCGTTCGGAAAAGCTTGCAAAAAGAAGGGCGGTGCATGATCCTCGGCCGTCGCGGCCTTTCCCTATATCGAGACTGTCTCAAGACCTCCAGTGAAGCCTCAGAGTTATACTTAAACGATTTGGTGCTATGATTTCGGCTTGACCTTCTGATCAGTCGTTTTCGTAAAAGGAAAACCGGTCATGAGCAGGACACATCTTTCTAAATTGTCAAGTTTTGTGGTAGCTTTCGTAATAAGCTTGACTATTTTAACTAATTTGGCATCTGCCAATGATTTGGTTAGTTTTATACCCTCACTATTATCCATTAACTATGCCTTTTTACAGTATTTTGATAAATCCGTTCCCGATGATGAAACTATTTTGACAGAAGACGATTTTCGATCGGCTCGCGTTTTCCGAGATTCAGCTTTTGGCGAAGATGTCCCTGTTGATGAATCTGCCATGTACAATTCTAACCGCTTTGAAGGCGATATTGGTATGTGAACCCTAATTTCATTTAAAATTACTCTTACAAATGTTGAAATTACAGTAACCCCTGGTTTAACCGCTCGAACCATCAAAGGTTTCGTTGGTGAAGCTGATCCCACAAAACTCGCCGGAATTATGCGCAATGCAGTGCGTCAGACCTATCTAATGTGGACCGATGGCCGAATTCCATACACTATTTCAGCACAATACAGTAGTTTTAGTCGTTCAAAGATTGCTGAAGCTATTGAAGAATATCGTCGACTTACATGTATTGATTTTTCACCAAAAAGTGCTGCAGATCAAGATTACATTCATATCGTTCCGGATGACGGGTGTTATTCTTTAGTGGGTAAAGTCGGTATGTTCATTGTTAAAACTACCATCTTTTTTGATACATTTTGAAACTTTGCAGGTGGCAAACAACCAGTGTCGCTTGGTGATGGTTGCATTCAAAAGGGCATTATTATCCATGAGCTCATGCATGCTGTCGGATTTTTCCATGAACAAAGTGCGTTTTATCCTACCCTTGGTCGTAAAATTATAATTCTTTATCGATTAAAACAAATGAGGTCACTTTTCGATGTTTGAATTCACTCAGTCATGCACGTGTTACAAGCCTCTATTGCTTTTGTATCTTGTTTCAGGTCGTGCGGACAGGGATGATTATGTCACTATTAACTGGAACAATGTCGAAGCTGGTTTGCAAGGTATGACAATTGTCACAAAAAACGACAAACCAAATACCAATTACAGATCAATTTGACAAATACTCGCTCAATATGATTGATCATTTGGACACAACTTACGATTATGGATCGGTGATGCATTATGCGAGCACAGCCTTTAGTAAAAACGGAAAAGCAACAATCGAACCAAAAAAACGGGGTGTTGAAATTGGACAGCGTGCTGGGTTCAGTGACACGGATGTTTATAAGATTAATAAGCTGTACAAATGTCCGCAATTTGGTAAGTTTAACTTTTACAGTAATGTAACTTTGTAATTGGCAATTTGCAGTGACTACGACCCTGTCTCCGGATGAAGAACTGAAGGAAGTAAACAAGCAAGCTAACAAGACCCGCACTACCGCTACACCAAACCGTCGAGGCGGAAACAACAATGGCGACAATGAATCAGGCGAAGCATCGTCATCGGGCAACACTAACAATGGTGGAGACAACAAGAAGGAAGTCGAACCCCCAGGGGAATCTGCGGGTGTCATTAAAGGTGGTGTTTCGAGCGGCGGTCGCGGAGGAAATGGATTTGGATCCGGTGCAAATGGATTATGTCGAGATCGCCGGCGTGATTGCGAGTTCTTGAGTCGAAGCGGACATTGTGAATCACGCTTCAGCAAGAAATTTATGGCGGAAAATTGTCCAAAAAGTTGCCACAAATGCAAAACAACCTGTGAAGACAGCCGATCGTGGTGTGAACGCTGGGCAAACAGTGGCATGTGTACGCAATCAATCTTCAAAGACTACATGCGACAAAAATGTGCGAAGAGCTGTCAGTTATGTTGATTGTGCCTCGTTGTTGAACTCTACACATATTACAGTAGTAATTGTGCTTTGTTTGGGGGTGTTGCAAATTTCCCTGTAAGGGTATTTCTTTGATCACTTGCAATCCTAATTTATTTATTTACTTTATAAACGCAAATAACAGCATATGTATGTTCATGCTCAAAAAAGGAACTAAGGCGGAAAGATTATAAAGCAGGTGCAAACTATTCATAAAGCGTGTTGTAAGGAGGCATATGAATCGCTTGCTCTATTTGGGCTCGCGAGCTCCCGTCGATCTTGATTAAAACACCCTGCTTTGTCAGTCGATACTAATGTAAGCACTTGCGAACGGTGTCCGGGAGATCTTGGCTTGGTTGGTCTCTTTTGACGCCAGCCTTTTCAGAGATGAAATTTTGATCGTATCGAACATTCACCTTCATGGTTAATGTTATACCAATGAAAACAAGAAAGGTTTAAGTTGTCCGCGCCTCAAACCTAATCGATCAGATCGGAAAAGGTACGCGGACACCATACTGATGATCCATCGTCGTCCGCGCGGAGCAGTCCTATGTCTTTGCAGAGCTCCTCTTGTCTCCCAATCAGGTTAATGAGCCTCCTCGCTACACGCCGACGATGATGAAGTCGACCTACACCCTGCAGTCCACCCAACCTTTTCGTCGTTGTGTCGTCCTCACTCGTTTATAGGACTTTTTGTGTGTATTGTTCTACCATTAAAGATGAGGTCATTAGTTGGATGGGTCTATAAAATCCGTTAAACACCTGAACAATTACTCTTTAGTTTCATTGACCCTTAATTCTGCTGTGGTTAGCCACCCCCAGACAGTCAGTCAATCCCGCCTTCATAAACACTGCCTGCCTGCATCGACTCCGGAAGCGATTCATTCGACAACGACAAAATCGCCATTGTTCAATTCAATATTTTTAAAATATACGTTTCCCGAGTCCGCGATGATGGCTCCGGTTGTTGTTAAGCCCTTTTTCGCAGACATGTTTTCGCCTGGTGTCGTCCTTCTGCCTGGGGGCCGTCGTGTGTCGCCTATCCCCCTTCCAACACCACCCGAGGCGACGTCGCCTCCCATCACGTTGATTTCACTCCGTTCCGCGCATCACATCACGGCTACCATGTGCGTCGGTAACACCCGCCTGAATCTGGGACCGAAAATCAGAAACTGATCGGCGATTTTCGCGTCAACCGTCAGAACGGCGAAAAAAGAGACAGTGAAAAGGGGAGGCAGGACACTTC
Organism: Panagrellus redivivus; assembly: GCA_000341325.1. Classification (NCBI taxonomy): domain Eukaryota; kingdom Metazoa; phylum Nematoda; class Chromadorea; order Rhabditida; family Panagrolaimidae; genus Panagrellus; species Panagrellus redivivus. The sequence continues at coordinate 427,654 of KB455443.1, read as the reverse complement.
GGGAAACAAACTTTTTGTATGTTCTGGAGGTGAGGGAAAAGGTGTTAGATGCCCTCCGGTAGCCGATCGTAAACGCTGACGCATTTCGTTCATTGTGAAGCCATACGTTTTAAAACTCTGCTATTTCCGTTACTGCCCGCCCTAGAAGGGTTTTAAACTTTAGTTCGTAAAACATTTATTGCCATTTTACGTTACATCCCTTTCACGGGTTCTTTGAATCGGTAACTAGTACTTCTAGGAGCCATAAAATCAACAATATATGTTTTTACTGTCGTCATTTGTTATTCCTTTTTTTTTTTTCGAGTCCATTGTCCAAAAACTGTTCTGTTCTTTTTTTGAATCGAAAAAAACTAAAATAATCAGCACCATTCTAAAGTCGGGTTCGCAAAAGTTTAGCGATATGTATGGTCGATAGACGCTTTAGCCAGTGTTCGTTCTTTCGGGGTTGAGTGGGACTAGTTTTAAGCTAGTCAGACTAGCCGGTCGTTGATTCCGGAAAATGGAATTTTGAATTTGATCGTTACGCGGCGATTGATGGGATTGGTGCATTGTTTAAATGGCCTTTTAACGTGTGAAATGATATCACGTGGATTGCTGAATTTGGTGATTAATTGTGTTTGTTTTAGACCTGCAATCGTAGTCAGTTTCAAACTGACCAGAGAGTGCCAAAATGGGGTCTCTCTACCGCTCAGAAGAGATGCGCTTCTGCCAGCTCATCGTGGAGAAGGATGCAGCTTTTAACTGCGTCGCCGAAGTTGGCAAGCACCCCTATGTTCAGTTCAAAGATGTAAGATTAACATTTTTATGTGTAATCCTTGGTAATTGACGCCTTCTTTCTTACAGCTTAACGCAGAGGTCAACTCCTTCCAACGCATGTTCGTTCGCGATATCCGTCGTTTCGCCGAACTCGAACGCAAGCTTCGCTTCCTCGAAGAGCAGATCAAAAAGGAAGGAATTACAATCACCACTGTGCGTGACAATAATTTTGATGCTATGAACCATCACGAGATCAATCAACTTGAAGCCACACTCGTTGACCTCGAACGCGATGTCGTCAATATGTCGGAGAGTGACTTACAACTCAAGAAAAACTATCTTGATCTTAAGGAATGGGAAGCCGTTCTAGACAAGACTGATTTGTTCTTCCAAGGGGTAAGTTTGTGCATTTTTCGTTAGTGCAACTCATGTAGCCCACGTTTTGTGCTGTTATCCCATTGTCAATATTGACAATTTCCATTAATTTGTAAAGGTGGAAGGAAGCTTACAGACGCAATCTAGCAAAAAAATGGTTTAGAAAACAATGATAACACAAAGTCCTTTGTGCACGCAATTTTTGAAACTGCTTAAAATATTTTATTGTTAAACGCAAGCAATAACAGCTCTGACAGCTAGATTGTTGGGCTATTCATGGCCATTTGTGCATTGACATTTCCTTTTTGATGATGTAATAACATTTTTTTCACAATATCAATTAATAGAAACGGCTGGGAGTTCTAACATTAAGGGTTTCAAAGGGACTGAAAAATCACGAGGTTCAATGACGTTTTTCAGGGTATCGATGACGCCGCCATTCAGGAAATTGAACAAGCAAATGCCGAAACGGAGGTTGGCATTCAACTTCGCAATGAGAAAGATCCCATGAGCTTCTCTGTCGGTATCATCAAGCGTGACCGTATCAACGCTTTCGAACGAATCCTCTGGCGCGCGTGCCATCGCACGGCGTTCCTTCGTTATTCGGAGATTGAGGACGTCTTTGAAGATCCGGCTACTGTAAGTTCAACGATAACAACCACATAAACTGAAAAAAGTGTTTCAGGGCGATAAGATTGAAAACGCCGTATTCATCATCTTCCACAACGGTGATCGTCTCAAGAATATCATCAACAAAATTTGCGACGGTTTCAAGGCCAAGTTGTACCCCAACTGCCCCAAGACAAGCAAGGAACGTCATGCCGCCGCTATCCAGGTCCGTCAACAGATCATGGATTTGAAGACTGTCATGAACCAAACTCACGAGCACACCGTCAAGGTGCTTAACGCCACCGCTGCCAATGTTCGCGTTTGGATGAAGCAAGTTCGAATCCACAAATCCATCTACAACACCCTGAACAACTTCACTTTCGATGGTATTGGAAAGTTCTTCGTTGCCGAATGCTGGATTCCGTTGAAGGATATCGAAAACGTCCGGAACGCTCTGGAAGTCGGTGTTGAGAAGAACGGCTCCACTGTCAAGCCTGTTTTGAATGTCCTCCATACCGAAGAAGAGCCCCCAACATACAACCGTACCAACAAGTTCACCTCCGTTTTCCAAAGCATCGTCGACTCCTACGGTATCGCAACCTACTTGGAATTGAATCCCGCTCCGTACACTATTATCACTTTCCCATTCATCTTCGCGTGCATGTTCGGTGATCTTGGCCACGGAATCATCATGTTCCTTGCTGGCCTCTACCTCGTCCTCCGTGAAAAGAACTTGATTGAACGCAACATCAAGGATGAAATCTTCAGCATGTTCTTCGGTGGTCGTTACATCATTCTGCTTATGGGCTTGTTCTCGATCCATGCTGGATTCCTGTACAATGATGCCTTCGCTAAGTCGTTCAACATTTTCCAATCTGGATGGCAGAATCCCTACAAGTATGTTTAAACGGTTACCATGTGCTTCTACAAAACTTGTGTTTTAGCCAAACCCTTCTCCGAGCTCTGGAAGATGAAAGCATCCTTACAAAAAAGGAAGTAATGCTGATCCTTCCCCCTGAACTTTCTTTCGATCACAGCTCTCCCTATGCTTATGGTGTCGATCCCGTGTGGAACATTGGCGAGAACAGGTTGAACTTTTTGAACTCCATGAAGATGAAGCTGTCTGTCATCGTTGGTATCGCTCAAATGACTTTCGGTGTCTTCTTGTCGTTGAACAACTACCGCTTCTTTAACTCTAAAATTGAAATCTTCACCGTGTTTATTCCGCAATTGTTGTTCATGGCCTGCATCTTCATCTACTTATGCCTGCAGATCATCTTGAAGTGGATCTTCTTCTGGACCGTCCCGGCTGAGATCTTTGGCAGACATTATCCTGGTTCCAACTGTGCTCCTTCATTGCTGGTATGTTTCAGTTACATTGGAAAACTTTTTTACTATTAAAATTGTTTAGATTGGCCTTATTAACATGTTCATGTTCAAAGACCGTGCCCCTGGCTGGGTTGGTGAAGATGGTGTAACTCTCAATCAGTGCTTCTTGAATCAATGGTACCCTGGACAAAGCATAATTGAAGCCGTTTTGGTTTTGGTTGCTGTTGCATGCATCCCAATCATGCTGTTCGGAAAGCCGATTTACATCGTCCTCCAACAACGCAAGGCCAAGCAAGCCGTTGCTGATAACATGTCGGTGCGCATGAACATGCACACTGATGAGACTGAAGTCATCACCAATGGCAATGGCGTGAAGGCCGAAACTGGCGAACACGGTGGCCATGGCGGTCACCATGATGAAGCCTTCGGTGACATCATGGTCCATCAAGCTATTCACACCATCGAATACGTCTTGGGCTGCGTCTCTCACACCGCTTCTTACTTGCGATTGTGGGCTTTGTCGTTGGCTCATGCCCGTAAGTTGTATACTCCAAACTTCAAATCTTTAACGAAACATCTTTCAGAGCTCTCCGAAGTCTTGTGGCACATGGTTCTCGCCAACGCCTTCGCGGTTGACAGCATTCTTGGCGCTGTTGTCCTGTATTTCGTCTTCTTCGCCTTCGCAGTGCTAACCTTCTCGATTCTCGTTTTGATGGAAGGATTGTCCGCCTTCTTGCACGCATTGCGTCTGCATTGGTAGGCAATTTCTACTTTTTTTTATCGAACTTGTTATCAACTCCATGTACTTTTCAGGGTCGAGTTCCAGAGCAAGTTCTACCTTGGTCTTGGCTATCCATTCCATCCATTTGACTTTAAGAAGGTCCTAGAAGAGGCCGCTGATGCCGATGCTGCTTAAATACAAACGCTTAATTTTTGATAAACTTAATCCGAAATTGGCAAATACATGACACTGTGCCTGTTGTTGTTTCGCCTGTTTTAGTATTTCTTAATTAAAATAACCACTATGAATTATTAGATAACGCGTACTTGCAACCCTTGGTGAACTCGTCTATGTTCGGTGTCCCATCCAAGCCTCCAAGAAACACAAAATAAATAGTTGCTTTCATCCGTTTATGACATAAACGTTAAGTTAATAACATCCTTAAGTTGACGCAAACAAATTAAGCAATACAAAAAGTGGTTTTGAAAAACCAAAGTGCTAATTCGTTGAAAGAAGTGAAAGAAATGTTTTGAAACAATTACCACACAACTTGATAGGTAAATCAGTAAGCAAAATTCAAAAACGATAAGCGTGTAATAACTGAATGAAGACACGCACAAAAGCACCGCGATTATGACGAACGGATGTAGTGGATACTTCCGGTGAAGAGATTACCAAATAATCGACAACCGACTGACATGTGGTTCGGGCAAAGACCTTGACCGGCAGCTTGTGAGCAAACAGGATGATGAGCACCAAAACATGGTACGGCAAGGGTTCAAAATGACACGTCATGATCGGGAAATCGAAAGGACTTGTAAGACGGACGGTATAAGTTTGATACAGGAATGGGTTAGGCAGAGTAACAAAGTAATGAGAAGACTCGTAGTGGGGCCCAACGACAGCGTCACATAGTCAACGCAGAGTCGCATTTGACTAGGGGATGCTGCGAACAAAAAAAAACAATAATAAAGTTAGTTACTTAAAAAAGTATGCAAAAGGAGCAAAAATGCTAGAAAGATTAGTAGTCATGGTCAAAATTAGGGGGATGTTTTAACAATACAAAAGTTTAACGTGGGGGCCACTTAGCGATTCTCAGCTTCCTTGAGGTCCTTGACAGCGCGGATGTAGGGGATCAGCGACGAGAGCGGCTTCTGCGTCTGGATGAAGGGATGATGGAGCAGCTCGGTCGTGTCGGCACGCTCATCAGGGTTGACGCAGAGGCAGCGATCGATGAAGTCCAAAAGGTCGGGTGACAGCTTGTGACGCTGCTTGATCTCGGGCTTGCCATTCTGGGCGATGAGGTAGATGGCGCGGAAGGGCGTTTCATGGAGGTATGGCGGCTCACCGTCGATCATCTCGAGAGCCATGATACCGAGGGACCAGATGTCGACCTTGTAGTTGTAGCGAGCCTTCTTGACGATCTCCGGCGGCATCCAGTACGGGGTTCCGACCATGGTGTTGCGCTTGCAGCCAGGCTGGATCTGCGCACAGAAGCCGAAATCGGTCAGCTTAACAGAGCCATCGAGACCGAGGAGGACGTTGTCCGACTTGATGTCGCGATGGATGATGCTGTGCGAGTGGAGGAAGTGAAGCGCCTGGAGGCACTCGTGAAGGATAGCAGCGATCTGGCCTTCATCCATCTCCGTCTTGACGACGACCTCGGTCAAGTTGCCGCCCTCAAGGTAATCCATGACAACCCAAAGGTCATCTTCGCCGACAAGGAAACTCTCACGGT
>KB455443.1:402514-417853 GCA_000341325.1 Panagrellus redivivus | reverse complement strand
TCCCCCCTTACCTTTTTTTCCGGATGCCCCCCCATAAAAAATTTTTCTAAATACGCCCTTGCATCTTATCAATCAAACTCAATCACAACAAAGACAAGAAAAAAGTGAAAATTTACTCACCTTGTGCTGATACATCTGCATGACTTTGATTTCAGTCAGCAACATCTCCTTCTTGGGCTGATTGTTGAAGGCCATACGCTTGACAGCCACGATTTGGGGTTCAGGGCTCTCGGGGCCATAGTAACGAGCAGTGAAGACGGTACCAGATGCACTGAAAGAAAATTGAGATCAGGCTTGCATTCTTCGAAAGTATGACCTTTTAAATTAACGTACCCGCCACCAATACGCTCACACAAGGTGTACTTCTCACGGGGATCACGGCCGGTGACAATCTTTTTCAGCTCACTCAAAACCTGAAAATTTGATAGATTACTTTGACAAATCCAAACTTCAAAGTTTTTCAATTCGTCTTGTTTTCGCCCCATCAAGGCCGAGTATAATTGTCAAAAGCCACGGCTCGTTTAATCCGATACCAGCAAGCTTTCTAAACAAGTTTTTTTTCAATGCCAGTTAAACGTCTTCACGATAAAAATTCAGCTTTTTTCGTTCCTTGCGCAATGGGAATCTTTTCCTTATTCAATTATCTCTCCAAATTGATACCGCTATTCGGGGAAAGGGTTCGGAGTCTGCAAAACACCCCGCCCGTTCTGCGAAAATCACCATGAATGATGATGAATACACATCGTCGCAAAAAAATGACCATGGTAGCATTTTTTGAACTGGCGAACCGCCAAAAAAAGTAATATGATGCACAAAGAAACCCCAGGGTCGAGAACGCGTCAAACCATTTAGCAATGAATAAACAATTGATACGTATAAAAAACACTTGAAGACAATTCTCAAGGCCGTGTCGCTTACCTGAGCATCCGTCAACTTCTGCCGAACACGAACTTCGTCGTTCGCGGGGCCTTGGGTGCTCTTTTGACGCACGACGACTTGGGTCGTAGTGCCGTTGTCAACGGTCTTGTTGGCCTGGTCATCGACGTATTCCTTGGGTGGTGCCAGGGTAGCATTGTACGTGGAAGGCTTCGCATGACGCGGTGGCGGTTGAATTGGAGCGTGATTCGCGACCTCATCGAACTCGGACGAGAGATTTGACGAGGTACCCGAGTTGAGACTGCCTTGACTGGATCCACCAAGCGACGATCCGACGCTCGAGGCGTTCGCCTTGGTCAGGTGCTACAATGACAACAATTATTCAACACAAAACAAACAAGACATTGAGAAAGCAAAATAAGTCAAAGAAGGTCACAGGCAGCGCAGACAAGCATTTTTTGAAGGGGCTCACCGTCAAAGCGCACGTAATGTGCTCAATGTATGCCGCGAATGGCGACTGTACGCTTACACGTCCACTAGGAAAAGTCGAATCGAAAATCATGACGCCAGGGTTTCTTCGATGAATAAAGAGCAACTACTATCTATGCGAGGTTTCAGAGGCGTCAAACGGCTGCAGCTGACAATCGTCCTTACCAATAGGGCAGTAAAAACGAAAAGCCGGCCACTAAACAAAAAAAATTGTCCGAGCCGGCAAAAAAACAAGTTGAAATGATGGTGAGGGGATTCCTACAAGCTTTGGAGACACCAATTCAATGAGTACTAAACGATCGTTTTCAAACGCGTAATGACATCCCATTTTTGTACGAATACGGAGGCACGCAAAAAACTGTCAATTGAAAGGCGGGGTTTCTGGAGTAAATGGAGCGGCCAAAGGTGCGAGGTATCGCGAACCTCGTAAAAAGTTGTAGGGACAAGCCTGAGAAAGTTAGTCCATCAAATGAACTTGAAACTGGGCTAAGTAGAGGGCGAAGACCGCGATTACCCCCGCGACATCTCCACCTAAATCGGTGTCAATGGCGGCGATCAGCTTCTATCCGGACAGAAGTCGGCCACCAGCTGCTTCCTCATGGGGATCCCAACCAGCTGTCTACTATGAGAAAGGTAGCCTTCCACCGACAGACAGAAATGCGCCTAACCGCGCAAGACAACCGGTTTGTCCTATTATATAAAGCGGACGCCGATTGGCACCCGCCTTCTGCGAGAACGTGCTCCTGCACGACGGCTGCGGTCAGTACTGACGATTTTTTTGTGTTCATATTGACTCGCTTCGAGAAAAAAGAGTGCCTGTTCTACGGAAACTGGGTTATGATTTGGAGGGAGTAACTCGCGAGTCAAGAAACTACTATGCCTGTTTCCTTCTATCATGCCCATTAGATACGTCTGGAAAAGGAAAGCTCGCTAATTCAAGCAAATCTGGATAAATGAATGACGTTCTCGTGATAAAACAAACATGCGTGGACAAGTTAAAATTACGCACGTTAAGGAAGAATCACTCCAATCAAAGGATACTTTTAGAGACATCTACGATGTGAATAGAACAACTTTCTACAAAACTTGAGTTTACCAAAGTACTCTAGAATACAATACTGACGATGCGGCGTCAAAGGGGGGTCGATCGTGTATTTGTGGAGCGTGTGGCTAACAACAATGGTAAACTTGGTCTAGTCGCAAAAAAATCACGAAGCTTCGCACTTGGGGCTTCTTAGGTTAAGTTCTTCTTCTAGAAAAACAAAAAAGTAAATAAAGAATCCTAGTTGCATGAGGCTAGAAGTACTATGATTGAAAAAAAACAACTCTTCAAAGAGCAGCTTCGAAATGTGAGTGTTATCAAGTCGACCATGCAAAAAATAAAGCTGCGTTAAAATAATCGAATGATCAAATAAAGTTAACGAGAAGCGCGGCGGTGACGTAGGAGTGTGAAAGCGCGCAAGCATCAGTAGACAGGTTATACTTTTTAAATGCTTTCACCGTTTTGACTTTGGGGGCTAAAGTTTGAGTTGAACTAATGCAATTATAGAATTATGCAACAAACATCAACTATGATATGCATTCACAGCTTTTGGCAGGTTGTTAGCCTTGAAAGTGCAAACGAAACAGCGAAAAATTTTAAGAAAAAATTTGACAGCTACATCTGAATAGGGAACTAGAATTTAACTTGAAAATACAACAAAAGAGAGAAAAGCTTTGATAAAAATGTTCAACAATCGCATTTGAGTTTGAATTTTAAGGATTCTATGGTCAAATACAATAGTTAAAAACCATTCAACTAACTATACCCTAATTGAAAAATCAATCGGAAGACATAATAAAGCACGCGACGGCCTGTGACCAAAATAGCAAGCATAAAAAAACAAAACAGAACAAATGAAGAAGGAATAGTAAATAAACGACAGAAAAATATATATAAAATGACTCACCGTAGGCTTCGGAGGCAATGGCGGCGGTACACGACCTTTGGCAGTTGGTACGATGGGCTTGGTCGACTTGTTGCGTGCCGGCGGCAACGGTGGTACAATTTTTGAACTTTCAGCGTTCTTCAAATTGTCTGATTCACCACCCAACACAGCATGTTCATGAGCTTCGTGGTTAAGCGCCTTGGTATCATCTGACACAATCGAGCTTGGCGTCCCGGATGACGACTTCTCGTCAGCACCTGATGTACTTGCAGGAATTTCTGTAAAAACAAAGTTCAACCTGGTGTGTTACTCAAGTGCACTCGTACCATTGGCTTCGTCGTCGACCCGTGTGTGATGCCCGTCATCGGGATATGTCTTCTTCAATACAATATCGATATCGTCTTCTTCCGAGGGGCACACAGATTTGGTATTAATCAAATATCTGTCATCATTGACTGGCTTCTGGGACATGAAAAACTTTAAAGCACTAAGCGCTGCTTCCGGATTCGACTTCAAATCCGCTTTTCTGAAGAAAAAAACATGTAAACAGGAAATACGGATATATATTTAGATTGTTTTGCTTACGTTAGATTCTGGGTGACAGTTTCTTGCCATGATAAGGGCAACCCGCGAAATTCTTGACCATCAAAGCCGACGTGTAGCCGATGGCAAGTGTTGAAGGGAGCTCCAATCTCCATAGCTTGAGAGGAGTGTTTGCTGCTGGAAGGGCCATCGGAATCCTTGAAGATCCGTCCGAAGAAACTTCGAAACCGCTTTTCCTTACTTGAGGACATCTAAAACACGACGATATGAGTCATGCACCGGCACGTCAACTCGAACAAGACCAAGGGACAGCTGCTTCCGACGAACGTTAAGGGCTCATAATTTTGACACGTTCGCGGGTCAACGAGGAAAAACGAGTAAAAACATATATTCGTAAAAGTTGAAAACTGAATAAATGGAAACTTGAGGTCAAACTGTATCAATGGGGGGTTAGGGGCAAATCCAGGGGTGAACCGGGTACCCCGAAAATGCAGTCCTCAGTGAGAACAGTCGAGTGCGCTAAGGATCGTCGCCCCTCAATCGATTTGGGCCTGTTCGCTCCGCACTTGCCTCTCTCCCGGTACCAGCAGCGATAGGGAAAAGACCAGGGGGCGGATAGCTGGCTGGCCCTGGGGCTGTTCGCTCAAATCTATCGGAAACCTCGCGAGAGCACAAAGTGCAAAAGCCCCCCCTGAGGGTGGGCATCGCCGAACGGCAAGGGGCGATAGTTGCTCTTCGAAACAGGTGAAAGACCAGCGCACTGACTGGCGGCAAGCAGCGTCTTCTGCTGCATGGCGAGCAGAAACAGGACCCCGCACCAACGACGCGCTCATGTCCAGCTGCGTCCGCGGGGGCTGGTTGTGCGTGCGGGGGACGTCTTCGCGACGAGACTGCACGACCGACCACAGCCTGTGGTGATTCATGCGAGAGGCGTTCAGCCACGGGGTCGTCGAGGGGTACAGCCCCAAACAATGAGCTCACCGAGGGAATATAGCGATATATGGGGATATACAGGAGCCGCTGGCTATTTAGTTAACTGCTTCCCGAACAGCGCAAAATCTGCGCGCGAGGGACGGGTTAACATAGTTAAAGATAGACCCGCCGATTGGGTGGAAGAAGTTCGCCCTTTCGCGTCGGAGGAGTAACTCTGTTTGTAAGAAACATATGTTCCCACATCCTAACATATAAAATTAGCTATAATTTGTTAAAATAGCCGAATAGTCAGCCGACAGACAACAACATAACCACGCAGAAACGTGCCGGTTGAACAATAAAATTCGGGGAAGACGCAGTCGGGAGCAAAACCCTGCTTAGCGCGAGCATGGACGGCGCATTTTGTAACTGCATGATTAACTCTTGTTGTAGCATTATAGTCAAAAACAATGAGCAAAAAGAAGGTGTCGCATTGCGGCCAGCACAACCCACAACAGCGTGTTTGATATATTTACCTTTCCGCTGATGAGTCATTAACTTATCAAAGTGCGGCGAGAGTCGAACAGGCGCAAATATAAATTTCAAAAAACGGGTGGACTTACACGCATGTTGTGCACAATGCTGTTCCATTTGGCCTTTTGACGCTCGACATTCTGCATGTGCTTGAGGGCATCGGCTTCTTCGGGATCGATCATGGAGTAATTGCTAGAATCCTCGCTTTTGGCATCGTTTGAAGATGTGTTGGCATGTGATGAAGCGAAGGGCGAGCACATGGAGAAGAACGCGACTACGCGTCGAAGATTCTTTGACTTGATGGTCATGTTTTAAGTTTGAGGGAACTGAAATTGAACTTTAAGGTATATATATTTTTATGGTAGCAGTTTATACACATCATAAAAAGGTAACGAAAAGAAACGAGTAGCAGAATCACGCGCGACAAGCATCGGTTGCCGTAACTTGACAATACACTTTATAAACGTCAGACAGTTGCAACTGCATCGAGAGGCGTCAACTTGTTTTAGCATTGTGCCGTTTCGACACCCGTAATAAAACTCATTTGCAGGTAACTCATGGTTTTAAAACAAACTAGTGCCGTTAACGATGGCAACGCGATGGCGCCAGTTACGCAAAAGGGGTGAACTCTCTCATAGTTAACTTTTTGCCAAAAAGGCGTCGTTTGCGCATGCCTTTTTGTTCATACAATTTTTTGCAGTTTTGATGAAGCGAAAGGCATTTTTCAACAACTAAAACGTTGCTATGTACGATTTTGGGTTAACCAAAGATGGTAATTGACTAGAAAAGCAAAAAGCGTCAATTTTGGAAGAAAATCACAACAAAACTAGCAAATTTCAAGATTAAACCATGCCAAAACGTATTTGTGGTAATTGTCTATACGGTTAAGATGTTTTGGGAAGGAAGATTTATTTTTAGGCCTCTTTTTAAAACCAAAAAGAGTGGAATTGGCTAAAAATTGCGGCAAAATGGTCAAACCCGGTTCAAATCGCTGAGTTCGCGCCCTCAGGGCATGAACACACTTCAAAGCGGTCAGTTAACTCGCCGCAGTGGTCAGAGGCAAGGTTCACGTGGGATTAGGTGAGAAAACGACGGCCAAATCGTATATCTGAGACAGATTTGTCATCCCCGAAGAAGGTGAAAAACGCGCGCGTAATCGGCATTGCGGCTGACTTGTTGACTCGAAGAACCGATATCGCCAGACAGACTTGCCATGCCACTGCCTGAAGATCAGGCTCACAGTTCCCATGACGTTACCGCACTTGTCACCAGCCTTATAACGCGTGCCCTTTGTGAGGGGTAAAGTGGCACGAACTTCGATTCGAATATGACATATATTAGCTTTCGGATATTTGCGTTTTTATGCACTACACGTACTTTCACGGGGTTTTGACTAATCGGAATGCTTTATTCGAACGACTGTGGACTAATTTGTGTAATGTAGCGGGTGATTTGGCTGTTTTTCAACAGTTTTACAGCTATTGGCGCCATGACGCATTGTCAACTATGCACATACCAATTTTGTAACTTTGCGATGGATGCGGTTTTCATGATTTTGGAATGTGTATTCCAGATGGACCAATGAGGAAGCTCTTTTTGTTTTGGTGATGTAAGTGAGCGTTTCTGCAGTGATGACCAAAAAAGCTTCGAGTGCCGCTGGCGGCTTGCGCTGCAAAGGCGTCTTTGCATTCCAATTCCGGGAACAGTAATCATTCCCCCATTTCTGCGTCAAAGGTGTTAACGGTACCCCATAAATGAGATCCCTATTGCCAGCAATGACCAAAACTCATAAAATTTTTACAACTTTGACCACTCTATTGCCTTTTTCCATCCGCCCTACTGACATAGCCAAAATTTAATTCAAATTCCTTTTTCATGGCTTCACATACTGCATTATGTATACGTATCCAGTGTAAGCTTCCTCCGACCTGTGCTCGGATATTGTCATTTCACTTTTTGTATCGCATTAGACTTAAATACATGCATGTTTATTAATTTCGATGCATTCAGTCAACATTGAATTTGAGCAAATGAGTATGGCTTAACAGCGGCTTAAGCCAACACGGATAGCTTACGGAAATGCGCTTTTTTCTTGTTCACATATTCGGAGTAAGTATGTCCTTCCCCGAAAAGGATATTAGTAAAAAAAACGAGCTCAAGAAAGCATTGACGTTAATGTTAAGGCTTTCTTGGCTTTCGCGTAAGTTTTATGCCCTAAAAGCATAAATACGTTACCACCTTGACAGATTTGAACGACTTTACCTGTAATAAAGTGTGTCAGAAAGTAATTGCATTTGTTAGAGAGGTGTTTTTACACCCTTTGACGTATTTATAGGGATAAGTATTTAAATGCATGCCATGCCATGGAACGTAGCATTTGACACTTTCTATTTCCAACGTCTTTGTTTATTCAAGTCGTTTTTTCCGTGTTGTTAGCCCACAGCGGATATCGTTCAACTTCTCAATGAACTCCACGACAACTTGTTGCTTCCCAACTGTCTTTTTTCTTTTCCTCGTTCACACTTCCCACCCTCCATTAACTGTGCAGCTAAAAGTAAGCCCTCTCACCTTGACAGCCACCCGACTGCCTCAGGTTGTCCGAGACCGAGTTCGAGGGCATTTGGCGTACATGATTTTGCTCGTTTCAAGGTAGTTGTTTTTCACTTGTTGTTTTGAGCTTCTGAATGCAACGTCGACGGCCATGTCGCGTGGAGGAGGAAGGATGAGCTCGATGGCGCTTCCGTCGAGAAGGGGTGCGGTTGACTCGAGGAGACCCGGAGAAGTGAATGAGGACCGAAGCGCCGAGGAGGACATCCACCATCGAGCGAACAGTAGTCTCGAAGATGGGGGGAGCTGCAGCAGCTGCTCGCCCTTTCCCCCTTTTCAGCCTCCTTTTTTTCTCGCCTTGCCTCGGGGGCTAAGGAAAGCCCTGCAAAAGAAAAGGGGGGTTCACTGACTACTCTTAGCTAGTACTTGCGATGTAAGGCTGCCAGAGGCAAGGCACGAGGCGTAGGGTGACTGCTGGTTAGTGGCCGTCAACGAGCACTCCCGCCATCGCTGCGCTGCCGTCCGTGTCGGTTTTTGCCGGCTGATGACTACGCAGTTTTGTTCAGCTTCGGACCCAGGACCGACTTTGCCAGTCGTATACTTTATTGATTAACTTCGGCCCCTTCCTGCCATTGGCTAAAAGCGGCTCTCCGAGGTTTTCGCCCCACACCTCCACCACCTTCCCCCTCTTTCCCGTTTTATCTTTCAGACTTATATCAATTTTCTGGTTAAACGAAGCCATTATTCAAAAGTTTATGCCACTAATGTACAGCTGGCTCAACCGAAGATCATTATCAAAATACCTTCCGGCTTCCAATTCCTTGGTCAACATGCTTTTCCCAACCAACGGACCTATAAATACTCAAGTCAAATCAATCAGTCAAAATCAATACAAAAAACTGAACTTCACCTCCTTTAATAACGTCTTTATTCGTAGCCCTTCTGTTTTCACGTAAGTCTCGTAGTTAGAGCTCAGAGGCTCAACATTTAACATACCTCGTGCGACTGACTGCCACCTTCTCGCAAATATTTATTGACAGAAAGCGGAGCTGGTTTGCAGCAACGTCTCGTCCGGAATAAGCAGTTCAGGAGGCGAAGGTTGTTGGTCTCGACTTTTTAACTTCCCCTTCCGTCTGTGGAGAACTAACTACTTGCGCACTTTTCATTTTCTTTAGGTTTGCTCATCCATCCATCTTAAAGAAGTTTTTTCGATCGTTGTTGACTTTTTTGAGCATTGTCATTGTTGGTGCTAACAAGTCGACCGTAGAGTGGCCAGTGTAAATTATTACGTTATCACTTGTCAGTCAGTTTCAGTTCGCGAGAACCAATTATTTGCTGCACTTCATTTAAATGATCACTATAACTTGAAGAAAGCACTTTAGACACTACTGTTGATTAATCACCACTCTATGTATGCATTGTTGGCCCAAAAGTTAAACAAAACTTTGGCCCCATGCTTGTTCCATGTTGCATTTCACAGCCGACCACAGTTTACGACCAATTTGAGCCTTACCTTCGCTGCAAGTGTCGGGGCCGTGTTATTTGCCACATATTCTGTCTACGGCACGAAAAAGTCTCTTTATTGTATTTGCGAGGTTGCCCCACGTATACACATGGCTTGACTACCTTGCCACCCCGGCTTTGCTCACTTTACTCCCCCTGAGGGCATGTTAGCGGTGGCTGGCGTTTCTATGGCAAAGTGAAAAGTAGGAAAACGTTTTAGCTGCGAGTGTAATTAACCAAAGTAGGGCCACACCCGCGCCCCTCTGGATGTTTAGCCATCATTTCTTCGCGCTTTTGGATTTTTTTCGCTTGCATGCAACTAAGTCACCCTCGGGGCAGCAACGTTTCCGTTTATAAATGCTTCATTTTGTGTCTTACCAGTGCAACTAGCCGACAGAGCAATCCCATAAAATTGTGTGTTATACGTGTGAAACACGAACTATCACTACCACCACCCTCGCGTTTTTATGTGCTTCAAACTAGTGGCCCGCTCGCCCAACAACGGTATGTGAGAAATTGTCTTATCAGAAGTGCCTTTGTTTTTTAACAAAAATTTTTGTAAGCGTCATTATGAGAATCACACGACTTAATGCTTCCAAGCTCACGACTTTTCTCAACTTTTTATTGACAACGTTCAAAGGCGGAAAAGCGCCCGCAACAACTTCTGCCCTTATCAGTGCGCCGTGGGCGCTGGGGCTGCCACCGCAAAGGTGGCGGTGTCCTTTCTTGCTGTGCTTTCTTTTCGATAGAGATCTCGATTACATGCTTTCCTCCTCGAGACGCGTGTGCATCCTGACGTCCGAGGACGGCGTCCGTTCGCCTCAAGTGTCACTTCGAAAAGAACGCCATATGATATTTTTGCTGCCTCGAGGCAGCACCTCCGCCGTGCCTCCACCCTCTCTTTCCCACTCTAGTAAACTTGCTTTTATATGTTTTACTAGTATGACCGTCCTCATAGGATCGCCTACTCATTTATGCGATGCCGCCGCCGAACGCCGTTACAACTTGGTTAGCTTTGTGGCGTTAGCTCTCTCCCTTTAGCTTAATTTTGTGTTAATCATCTTCCTTCAACTTGGTGAAGCCGTTTTTAATGGAAATAATTTCATTCATTTTTAATTCGGCCAAAGAGCAAACGTTAATTAACATTTTTGCGAGCCTTTTGTTAAAGAAATATCAAATTTACTGTAGGTGTTCTTTGAATGGAAACGTCATAAGCAAGTACATTCACACCTTGGGCCGCCAAGCTTATCTATATAGAGCCATTTAAATTCCAGTTTAGTTACAAATAATCCCTATTGTGAGTATTCGGCAAAAAGCCTTCCTTCCTTTACGCACGTCACGTGTGTATCTTCCTTCCGAAATTGTGTGTTCCCTTGCGTGACCGCTAAACTGCCTACTGACAGGTGCCTACGTTTCCGTATCTATCGCCCCCGAATCGAATGGCCTTGTAAGACATCGATATGGATTGATTCGAGATGGCCCCCGCGATGGCCTTATGGCTCTGTCAATTATCTTCAATCTCCGCCTCGGATTGATAGGAAGTTGTCTTTTGTGCTTCCTTGCATCTATTCATTGATTGATCACTGCGCGGGGGAGGACTCGACACGGCCGACCGAACAGAAGGTGAAGGATACGCGATTTTGCCTACTGGCAACGGACTCCTACCTACCAACTAACAAAATCGCGCATAGTAGTAAGCGAGTGCGAGTCGCATCAGCAATACTCACTGTTTGTTAGAAGCATCAAGGCTTGAAAATATTAAGTGTCAAATTCTACTGATTATTATCTGTATTTTTGTTATGTGTTTGTTCAACCCTTTTGTCATATCGAAAACAATGTCTATATTGTTGACAGGCGCGCGTTTTGACAAAGGTTTCCACCTTCTATTATCTTTTCACATTCACATTGTACAAAAGTTGTCTCAACCGAAAAAAATATTCACTCTATTCGACAGAGCGAATTTTTTTGCAACTGCGGAAATTCTTATCACACATATTCCGCGTGACAGTGAGAATTTTCACGCCGATCAGCACTTTGATTTGTTTTTCAATCATTAAATTGGGTTGTTTTGAAAATGGCTGGCGCGCTGCAGTTGATAACACTCCGCTCTAAAATGGAAGTGAACATTTTTGTTAGTGTGTTGTAAGTAAACTAGAACAATGTAGTCCATACGAACTTGTTGATCGTTATACTTGTACAAACCCCTCAACCGCCAGAACCGGTCGTCGTTTCATTATCCGCCGCCTGGTCCAATGCAACCTGCCACTTTTTACAGCATTTTGCCTACGTCGAAAGTGGTTTTGAACTTTTTCAGTGCGGTTTGTTTAATCTCCTGCTTCTGGGTGCAAATCTTTCATGTGATCTAATCGGAATGAAGGCCTCGTATTTTGTGGGGATCGATTTGTTTACCTTTCAACTTTTTACAACGTCTGCCAAACTACACTGATTGTATCAAAGTATGTGCAATCAAAAAGTGCACATTTGACAGTTGGCCGAATTGTTCTGAGTTTACATTAGTCACCTTCCGTTGTTTATCATAAAAACATCAATTTGTCGAAATGATAATTTCTTTTTGCTCCTACAATTTTGCGCTACCTTTAGTCTCTGCGGTTTTTATATGACGAGATCATTGACCTTGGTCTCTTAGTGTTTTCCCTTTTCTACACATAACTTTTTGGTCAAAAATTGTACTGTGCATTAAGGCATGAACTCAAGCCCCCGACATTCTATGATTCTTTTTAAAAGGAAAGCCGACTGCAATGCAATAGCCGACGGAAGTTGTCTGGCGCCGTGTGGCACACCTCCGAATGTGAGCTATAAAGCCACGCCACAGCCAGCCCTATCCTATCGGCTCGAGAGTCTGATGTCGTCTTAAGAAGACGAAAGAATCCCATGTCGTGCCGAACCGACAGCCCGAAAATGACACGAAGCCAAACAAGACGCAAAAAGAAAGGGCTGCCTTAGGCATTAGCTTCGAGCCGAAATGTGCAATTCAAACTTCGTCGTGAACGACGTAAAAAGAAATCAATTTCAAATAGTTTGTCACGTTGTTTCGCACTTTTTGCCCTTCATCTTCTTTGTTGATGTTCAAACGCACTCACTAAGCCGCCTACGCAGGGTTTAACTTTCCATCCGGTGCTATTTTACTCCCTCATCATTGAGGTCTATGACTAGGTTTGCTAATCCTAATTAATCGATTTCCACCTGACGCTTCGGCGTTGCATGAAGGTGAAAAACCACCTCCTTGCCGTGCCTTCTGTTGACTCAATTCATTAACTTTTCATCAGAGTCAGCTGCCGAATTGATTATTACTTTCGTATTCAACGCTCTTACATGCATAAAAGTGGTGCATCATTTTGTGTTTTTCATCGTTTGAACATTTAATGCTATCAGCAACATCATTGTAGTTTCGGAAAGTGTTTAATTCTCGTCATGTGCGCACTTGTATTCTCACTACTTTTAAGCGTTTTTTTATCCTGGATCAAAGTAATTTTTAAATGTGAAGAGGAGACCCAGCTCGTGTTTCATTACTTTAGTTTCCCTAATTTATTACCACAATCTCACATTATAAAAGCAAAAATGCAATTTAGATGATGGGGTTATAAGGGTGCACCCTTAAAGCCCTAAAAGTGTGTCAGTCATTTTTGTAATTTTAAAGCAGTGTTGTACGCCAAAAGTGTTTTCATGCATGAAACCATTATTTTGATGGTAGAGAAAACAGGGTTTGTTGATTTTCGCCTTTATTTTATATGCATGCAAACTCCATCTTGTTTTGCCAACCTTTAAATTTACTTCCGTCCGTCCTATTTCAAGGCTTTTGGCGGCGACTCCTATGTTTTTTCTTCGATGGATCCCATTGTTTTACTTTGCAAGACAGATTGCGGAGGCCGCGACATAGGAAGCGCTGTGCCTTGATCGAGCTACTACGAAATTGATTTCTGCCACTTGTTCATTCGTTGTTTGGCTTTTCCATTGACTGATTGGAATCGGGCACAGACAGGGGTATCCTTAGGACGTTGTTCCCTTCGGCCCTAAGCACTACCGGCTGGAAAAACGGCAAAATGCCCCCGTCAGTTAGTTCTGGGAATAGATAAATTTGAGACTCACGCACTCAATCTTTCTGCTCTCGAACGTTCCCCTCTCTCCAAGACGACGACCCCTGCTGCTTCGGCTCCTTCTTCGAAGCGTCTTAACGTTAACGTTTCCGTAGTAGTGCCTTCATCTGAAGTTTCGATTCCGTTTGGTCTAACACTTGCCGTGAGCCGCTCCCTACTTTCATACGTCTTTTGGCGTTGATTTCTGGGGATGAAACTTTGTTTGCAAAAATGCTTCACTCACGTGGGTCTAAGATTTCGACGACATGCTTCTTCGCAACCAGTCTCGCTGCCTGCCTTCGGGTGGCATCTTGACTTACGCGTTTTCGTGCTGTCATTGTTGTAGCCTGTCTTCGTGGTTTTATTGGTCGGGGTAACTAGGCATTGATCCTTTATAATGATGCAGCGCTTTTTTACGCTGCGCTTCTTCGTTTCCGTTTACCCTTTTCGCGTGCGCCGCTGTCTTCATCATAACAAAGAAAGAATCCATTTGTCGAATAGGAAACTCAAAACTGTCAAGTTTGTTTAATCACGTAACTCATACTACTTTACGTGATGTTTATTACAAATTTAACAACTAATTTGAAGCCATGTCATGCACCAACACTGCAATTTTGGAGCAGAGCTACAAACATAAATTAGATTTCTAAACAGCCATTGTTGACATGATTGCCAATATCCTACGCTTTGCGGTTTTCCAATACCCATTTTTCCAACCTCCAGACAAAATGCCGTTTATATCGTGCGTGATTACATGTTTGCCGCGCCAGTTTTCCGTCCCTCAATCATGCCATTTATTTCAGGAACATAGAATCCCTGCAACAAGACAGAGACAGATGCAAAGCCTGTCGAACAAGGACACGTATTTGTCTGACGCCTGATAAACATAATACGTGTACCATTGACACCTCCGCAGACTGCCTCCTGCCACGAGGTGACATCGTTCACCCCAGTTGTTACGCCGTTTAACGCTTCTGTCTACTCCTTTTTACATCTTTGCGTTTTGTCCAGAAGCAGCTTTTGCACAAAATGTCCGAACTGGTGTATTCAAGCCTGAAGACAGCGTCAGTTCATCTATTTGTTGGCTCCCGAATAGGGTGTTGTGTTGCTGTTGATGGCGTTGCTCATCGATGAATGTTTTTTTTTCTCAACAGCCGCAGGTGTTGAATACTTGCGCCCAACATTGTTCATGCTCGCATCAACCACAAAAACCTGTGTCGAGTAGCCACGAAAGTGAAGAAAAAAACGCTTGACTTGTCCGAAGCGTTGTTGTCGTTTATTGGACTCTCACTCGTATTTTGTCGACTCGAACCAGCACCATATGTGGTGCAACGGTGTTAGTAGTGTTCCAGGCTATCTGAATACGTCAGCCCTGCTGGGGCTACATACTTACCAGTTCCGAAGGTTGTTCACGTCAACTAATTCACCCTGCAAAACAATCAGCCTAGCTTTCCACTTCAGCTAGTATGGCACGCTTAGTCCCGCGAGTGAAATTAATGGTATAAACAAGGCACGTACAGCTTACATTGGTTTTGATGTAAAAGGAAAACCCGCCAGAGGTGCATAAAACCTTTTGCACCGTAAACCTACGCCGCGCACAGGAAGCAATTACCCGTTTAGGTAAATGCAAAGCACGTTTAATCGTTACAAAAACAGTTTAAACTGTAATAACATTTTCTTGAATGACTGCTTCCAGTATCACTTCATTTAGTATGACTCGTCATACATAATTTAATGGAATGTGTGCGCCTAATGCGATTTATTTTCCCATACAAATTTATTTTGTTTTTAGCTACAATCGGTAGGCGCTTTCAATTTTAGCGACAATCTTAAGCTAATAATAAACAACAAAATGACCTGCGGCAAAATGGAAAACTGCGCCTCCAATGTGAGTGTACATAGCATTGGGATAC
>KB455443.1:352710-402504 GCA_000341325.1 Panagrellus redivivus | reverse complement strand
GCCCCCCCATAAAAAAATTTTCTAAATACGCCCCTGTAATTTTTAATGGAAAAAAGTTAACAAAACGAATGAACTCATTCAAAAACTCACACAAAGACCCGACGCTCCAAATGGGATGCACTTGTCATCACATGCTGTGAGGTCACTACTACTCGTCGAACTTGAACTTGATGTTGAGGAACATAATGCAACGCATCGAAGACGACACGTTTCTGACTTTGAAAGGCTGCTATCGGTTGACTGTGAAGCAGCAAAGCCAAATAAGATCAATAAAAGGTAAGAATTCAAAAATATTGATAATTTCATAATTGCAAATAACGAATTTTTTTCAATCGTATGTTGCCGGAAGGTTACGAGATCGCCCCATGGAGCTCACAAAAGTTGTGATTTGTCTGGGCTGGGCAGCGGACGACCCGTGGCAGGCTGACAACGGTTAACGAATGCAAATCCGTTCGAGGTCGCTCGGAGGTGTGTTCTGCAACATGTTTACGGGCTCATGTCAAAAGTCGAGGGAGATAAGTGAAAGTTTGTGACGAACACGCATTTATTTTACGTTCGGGAGCATAATTAAATGGAAATCTGGGAATTGTGACGTTAAAAACTAAAAATACGACCCAAAACTGACATAGATCGATGTCAATATCGAGTAACGAAATACAAATCACAGATTACAGGGACTGTTTTTCCGAAAATACACGATCGATAACGGCACGGAGATGGTAAATCGCGTTTCTAATCTCGCGCAGCTATCGCATTTCCCGAAAGAATCCATTCTTTGCCTACGTTCGAGGTGTTGCCAACTAATGTGAACACAAAAAGAGCATCTATCAATGCACATGTGAGTCTATGGAGGACAAAACCGTGTTCCGTGTTTCAATTTTTTAATCATACACAAAATGGAACCCGATCTAGTCCATCGAGAGGGAAAAAACGAGCCCATTACGGTTAACATAAAAAAAGATTCCCATAGAACTCAAAAGTTGAGATTGACTGCCTCCCGCGCAACGGGTCTTCGACAAAATAACTGTTTTGTCAATGCTGTTCGATTGCTTTTGTGGTTGGAGACATTGTCGAGAGGGAGGAAAGGACAAAAGGTAAACCAAAGATGGTCGTCGTTCCATTCAAAAAAGTAAAAAAACTGTGAAAAAATGCGTTGGACAAGATAAAAATCAAAACTTAATGTCAGCTTGGGATTGAAAAATGATAACTAATGACAATGACGATCAAAATGACATAAAGCTGAGTGAGCTTACAACTTGTTCAATGGACAGAAGGCCTAGGGTAGGTGTGGGGCGGAAGCTGGCCATGAGAATCTTTGAAACTGGTTTCCGCTGCCCTCTAATTGGACCCGAGGGGTATGTAAACTGTTCAGAAGCATGTACGCATGGAAGCATGTCTGACTAAAGTAAAAGAAAGGGTAATGACGTATTCTTTTGAAACTTTGATAAAAAGTTGTTCAAAACAGGCATTCAAAACATACAGGTCAGTTCCAAACTTTGAAATTCTATGAAAACGTCACTTCCAATCACAATCAATTTGATTGATCTGATCAAAATCTAGTCAAACGTTAAGCAAAACCCAGCTCTGGGTGGCTCTAACACTTCCAAATACGCGCAAGCACATGACCAAAGTTCTCTTTGATGCTTGTTTGGAGGGTGCTTGAGGCAGTGGTGCGCGAGTCTCCTTCCAAAAACCGGTGCACATTTCCAGTGTTCGCTTTACTTTGGAAAAGCTCACTGATGTGATTTTTTTGCTTTTTGTTGTCCAGAAATTGCTTTTTTCCCATTTTGCGTTTTCCATGTTCCATCCAAAATGGACAAAATTCACAAGTTTACGTAACTCAAGCTGTATTTGTTATGGTTCAGACGCTTTTTGACGTTCTCGGTCAAAGGGCATCCCTCGGATGCATATTATGTAAACAGAAAGGTCAATATCATAAAACGGACACAAAAGAACAGAATATTAGGCACTGTTTTGGCTACTGTAATCACAATCGCCAAAGAATGCAACCTAAAACCCTGCAAAGTGCGCAGATTCGATTTATTGCATCCATGCGATAACCCATTGATGACGACAACAACCGGTAGTCGTCGAAATCAGAGTCAAAGCCAAAGGCAAAACCCGACAAGATGACTCATCAGGGCTGTCAGCATAGAATGAAAAAAATCACGGTCAACAGAGCTCGAGCATTTGTATCTATAAGAATGTGTTTTCCTATATCAAAAAGCGAATAGCAAATGCGGAAACACTATTGCGGAGGTTAGATGCTTGCTATGCTGCAATGTTTATAGTTACTCAAAGTTGAGGCAAAGTTTTGCGCTTCCATAGCGTGCATCAAAATATTTATTTTTTTCGAGAGTCTTGGATTCATTCTCACGAAACACCTCATCTCATTGCAATTTCAATTCGCACAAAGTTCGTTCCGTTTCATTCCGTCACATGTTTAAATGAACCGCGGATATACTTAACGCTGATCTATTGCTATGACTGGGCACCTACACACTTTCAATTGGTTAGCAAAATCGATGAAACAAGGGTTAGTTAACACAGTTTGGCCTTTTTATAACTATCAAGTGATGCGTTCATTCGACCCTGGAAAGTTGTCACAGCCAAGGGGCAAATAGCAGAAAAACAACGAACGGTGCGAAATAAAAAACCAAATTGGGGTCAAAAAAGTCGGAAGTTGTGTTTATAGTTCTAATGTTTACTAGTGTCAATAAGTTAACGGAAATCAAAAATATAAATACCCTAGCATGACTTGAGGGGGTCTAAATAAGCAAAGAAAACAACTGCGAGGTTTACTTTGTTGATAGTTGTTTTTACTGATAGCGAGATTGGTTCGAACACGTGCAATGTTGCGATAAACAAAAATGAATAGCTTTCAAGGGGGTCGAAACATTGGATTGGATAAAAATGGATAACATATTATCACGAATAACAACGGTATAAAGAAAAAAGTAAAAACAAAAGTATAAAAGTTCAAATAATCAAAGCTATTATTCCCACAGTCAGTCAGAAATCAGTTTCAACCAACGAAAAGAAAGACAAATAAAGCCGAGCCGTCTCTGCCAGAGCAAACCTGACGTCTCCACGGATTTTGAAAAACGGAAACGAACCAAGCGCCTACATACGTGATCGCGTCAAACGAAATGTCTGCGCAAGTTTTAGCGTGCATTGATTTGTGTAAGAAACTGACTGACGGCCAGCGTTTGCGCAACGGCTATCCTTCTGGAAATGCAACAGTACATTGAACTTTTTTCGAACCATCAAGGCAAGGCATTACTTCATTAATGTCAACAAAGTTTGTCAAATTAGAAAGCATTCTTATGTCGGAATTGTAAGGATAAGAAAAGTTCAGAGATCAGAGGAAATCTTTCCATTTGGGGCACCGTCTACCCGCATCTGGCTCAACCGGATATTCAGAATTTAAATATTCGCCGTACTTTTTCAAAATTGGATAAGAATGAGCACGTCCATAAGCATCAACGGCTCGCTCATATAAGCTATTCTGAGATTTGATCCCTGGGTGGATGTTGAAGACATGTGTCATGAGTAGGAAAGAATATCCCGCACGGCAAAGTTCATAACACTGAAAGTGCATCCATTAGGCTTACATGTTAGTGATCAAAGTTTCTTACGAGAAACTGGTGATCCAAATATCTCGTCGGCGTGTGTTCATAATGGTACGGAGCGTCGTGGCGCATGATGAACTGTGGCTCCCATTCATGATGGCTGAAACAATAAACCTTTTTGGCTTGCAAAATAAGAATAAAGCTACCCGTATGAAAGATTCTTAAGCAAAACCTTATCCCGATTGAGAGAATAGCTAATCCACATGTCCAAATTCGGAATAATGTGACCGCTGCGAAAAAATTTCTGGTGGAATTGAACTATTCTGGAACAAATAAAAATATTAACACGCCTATTTCTGCCCCGACTTTCTTACTTTCGGTCTCTTATCAACTTCGCAAAAGTATCAATATCCGCCGGAAACTCAGAATTTGAATCTTGTTCGAACCGCCGATACACCAACACAGCATTACCGTAGTCGTTGTTCAACAATTTTCTTGTCAAATTTCTTGCTTTTTTCGCAAAGCCATTCGACCACTGGGTTTCGATGTCGCCAACTAAGTGTAATTTTGTTGGGGCACCCCGACGGGCTTCGTTCCGCATGATGTTGATGGGATAGTTGGTGAAACCGATTTTGAAATGTTGTAACTTATCGATTACTGAAAACATTAAAATTTGGAAAACTCAAGCAATAAGACAACTACCTGCATCAATGCTGAAGTTGTCGCATGAAACGCGTTGCTTGAAAACAGACTCTATTGATGCCACGGTGGTGTCGACAGCGCATTCACGTTGAAAGAGCCCCCTCATCCAAACAAGGTGAATTGAAACTTTGGATCGCGTCAAATTGTGGCAATGGTGTAGCTTTGACAAGAGTGGCAATGCAGCTTCGTGTCCGGGAATAATGAAGACAGCGTAGGAAATGAGATCGTCCCAGGTTTCGGCCTGAAAACATAAGTACTTTTGAAACTTAACAGATGGATTGTAAAACTTGTACCTGTTTAATAATGTGATTGGCATAATTAATAGTTGAATGTAAGGAAAGTGAAATGGGTTCATATTTGAAGTTATGGTGCCTAAAAGTACATAGATAGGTTGGGTGTGTAAACTTATAGAAACAGAAACTTACTTTGAAGTTCTGCTTAAAAAGTTATAAAATACACAATGATCGACATTATGAGAATTCTCAACAATGTGGACAACCCGTTGATCGTGCGACACATGTTTTTCTAATGTGTGTTCAACTGGGGAATACCATGATGCTTTAGAAAATTTTTTAACACCATCTTTTAGAAACAGCTTTTGCAATAATGTAATAGAGCCATAGATTGCAAAAATGTATACAAGTACCCGAAATGTGTTTAACAAATCACCAATCACAAACAGTTTTCTTCGCCGTAATACAAGTTTCATTTCGCTAAAAGTAAAATAGTCAAAGTAACAACATCTAACTGAAAAAGGCAATCATTGATCTATTCAAAAACACACAAAATGGAAGTTATCAATTATAAGTACTTACCTGATCTAACATGAACCTATGACACTCACCTTTTTGCATTTTGAATGTCATTTGGATTATATGAGTCACGGAATCGTGTGCGCCAACGGATTTCCAATAGACAAATCTGCGCATGCTTAATCTCGCAGTATTTTTAATGAACGTAAAAAATGTATCCATTAAAAGTGTACTGATCTGCAAAATGGTCTCATTCTTTGATCTAAAGCGTCAATTCACACGTATTTAACGTTTTTGTCGACTACAATGTTTTAAGCCAAAATTGTCGGCATACATTAGAGTGTTTCGGATCATAGAGGGAAAAAAGTTTAAGTTTGATTAAATGTTTCTGGACAGCGAGGCAGGAATTTGAAAATGTTACTTAATCAACAATTGCATCAAGAGTTGCCCGATAGGTGCTATTTTTCATCACCTCAGGCTATATCATTTTAAATGATCGTTTTTAAGTTGCCGAAACACGTGAAAATTGAAAATAGGTACCACTCAAATTGACCGGGGATCAGTAGTTAACGAATTAGCATTTTAACCAGAACTATTTTCGGTTGACTTTTGGCAAAATTGAGTTCTGGTATGTTCAAAAATCTAAGCTAGACCACTTTGCGCAAGTGTTTCGGAAACGCGAGAGCATGGGGAGTTCAAAAATGCCACTTTTATTCAGATTGGATCAATAGTTTTCAAGTTATCAATTGATAAGTGCAACTTTTTGTCGTTTTTGTCTCTGGAAAGTGCCTACATGCCACACACCTCTGTAGCTGTAGAACAATCTTATTAACTACGAGTTAGATGATACATCTTTATTTTAAAAACATTTTATACATGTAATCACAGACTACGATATGATTTTTTTACAGAATGAAGGTTAACAGTAAGCGTTAGCGGCACAAAGCTGAGAGCTACGGCGATTCATGGCATCTAGAAGAGCCTTAACGAAGGTAAACATTGCTTTGAGTTGTTGGGCACCGTTGGTGTTGAGATTTTGGAGAATCTGAAAGTTGCAAACATTAAGAAATGAAAAGGTATAGCAAAAAATAGATTACTTACACTCTTACACGTAATTCTGACATATTTGTCGACTTCTGAACCGGGGAGAACGCATTTCTTAATGGATGAGGTGATAACGGTGTACCAGTCAGTAGTTTGAGTCCTTAAGCCATTCTTGATGCTGTCATGACACGTGTCAATTTCAGTTTCCGTTGGGATACCGCCCTGACGGTTCGAAGCAAGGTCTTTGATGACCGTGAAAATGCTCGAGATGCCGACGGTGAGTTCATCGAGAGAAGTGTCTAAGCAGCCGCAAACAACGTCTTCCATGGGACGGAGTTTGTGGATACATTGCGAGTCCAGGGTAGTGATGCATTCAGTACGGATGTCACAGTGCTTTTGGAGGTGCTTGGCGTCGGGCTGGTTCAGGCACTCCTCAGAATTGTCGGCCCATTCTTCATTGTTGTTAGCGCATTCACGGAGACGGAACTCTTCCATGATGCCGATGGAAACCCGGTTCATCAGAAGTTGCATGTTTGTGTTGCTCTTCGACCCAAAATCAGGGGCCTGCACATTGCTACCGGCGAATAAGGGGTTCCTTCGGATGCAAACATTAGCCTCTTCTGTGATGGCGCTCCAGATTTCATTCGTGAAACACTTGGATTGGGTCGGATTCATAGTGACAAGAGCGCCGGAGATTGTGCGAGCAAATTGTTGGCATGTTAGGCAACCTTGCAGAGGACCGTAATGGCTCCACGCAAATCCGGGGGTATGGATCGCGAGTGGGGTCAGGACACACTTTTTGTTCATCTTTGCGGAAACGATGTTGGAGGCGAAGCATTTTGAGGCTTGGGTGCTAAACATGTAAAAAGTTAAAATGCAACGTCGGAAAATCTGGCAAAACTTACATTTCATGAGCATTGTATTCGACATCGAGCATGCCGTTATCCTCCTTATACGCCGTACTTAAACATCCGAAGAATGTATTCAAAGTTCTGATAGAAATAGCCTTGTTTTCGCTCGAACAGGATCCCATCGCCAATGGGCACAAGGCCACTAGGAGCAACGCCGCCAAAATACTATTCATATCGCCGTATATTAGAAACCGAAAGAACCGAGCACACCGAAACAACAAATCCGAATGACTAGATCACTTCCTAAACTCCTATTTATGCAACCTTTATAAGTTGAAGGCGGGATGATTCATTCTAGAGATCACTTCAAGACTACTTCGTGCCCTAGATTATGATGGGAGTTATCCCCTCGGGCACCTTGCAGAACCTTGAAAAATCGTAGGGTCCACTGCTCAAGTACAATTATGATTTGTGTGTGACTAACGGAACTACGACTTATCGGGGATGTGACTTACGAACAACGGACTACTCCAACATGAACGCACAATCTACGGCAACTTTTCCAAAAAAAGCACAATATACGGCGATGTGGGATCAATAAAGACACATACTAGCACAAACATTTTATGACCGAGTCATAAACTTTAAAACTACAAGTTCAGATTTCTTTTTTTCTTTCCCCTTTTTGCGAAATATGCAAATTCTTAGTGATAAAAAACTTTCTTTTGGCATTTGTCATGGCAGGATCCAATCTTCGACTTCATCGTCAACATGGGCATGAGCAACTGTACAAATACGATTTTAACTGTAATAATGTTTTGGTAACGTTTTTTTGTTCTGCTTTTTAGAAAAGGTTTGTATCTTCAGGGTTGACGCCTTGTTTATCGGTGTAGTAGCCGTCGGATTGTTCATACTGTTCAAATTCGGTTGTAAGCATTTCGCTTACATGGTTGACGAGAAGGATCGCGTGAGTGAAGCTTTGGAATTTATCGTCGTCAAAGTTTTCATAGCGGTGTTGCAGGAAAGGGATCGTAAGCGCATGAAAAAGAGCAAGCATAAGAAACCCGGTGAAGAACAAGCCGAAGCGGAGCGTACTAGGCGTATTATGGAAGAGCTCGAAAAGGAATTGAACAAAGCCTGAGGCGTCGGCTAAAACAGAACCTTCTGGGAACACTTTTTTGTGCGTGGAAATTTTGTTGTAAAAATACATTACAAATTACAAAAAGAACGAACATGCTGTTTATTTCCCGATTTATAAAAAACAACTGCCCCATATACAACCCCGATAGATAGCGTGCGAGACATCAAGCGAGAGAGTGACTCAATCTGTCCTTTTTTGTTCACCGTGTTTCGTAGACGCCAGACTGTCAGAGACTGTTACCCGTGAACAGAGGTTCCCTACCGCCGACATTATAACAAATGTTTTCTTTCTTAACAGATTACTGCTATCTACTGTTATTTGTAATTTTTTTATTTCACAACAATTAAAAAGTGCATTTACATCGATTGGAAAAGCAACTTCTGAATATTCATTTGCGCTCAGCATATTTTATTGATTGACCTTGCTCTGTGGGAAAAGAAAGTGACGCTTTGTCCG
This sequence comes from Panagrellus redivivus, assembly GCA_000341325.1. Classification (NCBI taxonomy): domain Eukaryota; kingdom Metazoa; phylum Nematoda; class Chromadorea; order Rhabditida; family Panagrolaimidae; genus Panagrellus; species Panagrellus redivivus. The sequence continues at coordinate 393,986 of KB455443.1, read as the reverse complement.
AAGGGCGAGCGACCTCCATCAACACCCTTTCCCTGCGAGACAACGCCCCAGCTGAACGCACTTTTGTATGGTTTGTTAGAGGGTGTGTTCGACCGAGTGTCCATCACCTGACTCGCGCTGTTTGCTTCGCTCGCTCTGTCCATTCCTCGTTTGGTTTCGTCATTCAGTCGATGTCATCATCGTTCGCAATGCTTCATCTTCCGCTTTCATTAAGCTTCTTCCTTCTTTATTGCTTTAGCATTCTCTAGCTGTGATGTTGAAGCTTCTTCCAAGCTCATAGCAAGCTTTTGTGCTCGTGAGCTTGAGCATTCCATTTCGCATTTGGTTTGGTCATTCAGTCGACGTCATCGTCCTCCGCGATGGCTGTTCTTCTTTCTTGAGCTTCTTCCTTCATTGCATTGCATTCTCTACTGATCGAGCTGAAGCTTCTTCCTAGTCAGTAGCATGTGCTTGCGTTTGCTAGCTCTGCAGTTCCATTCTACTCTTGGTTTAGTCATTCACTAGGTGTCACCGTCCTTCACGATGGTCGCTTTTCTTCTTTCTCTTTCATGCTTCTTTCTTTATTATTACGTTCATATTCTCTGTCCATTCTTCCAACACATCTTGCAAGCCAATTACAAACACAATGCTGTGTTTTGTAACGATTTCGTAAGCCCTGTCTCAGGCCCTCCCTTCTGTCGAAATTTGCGTGTTCGCGAACCTTCGAACGCAGTGTACATCCTTTTGGTCTGCGTTTCGTTCATTCACCAATTATTTCTTCCGCGGTGTGACGTTCTGCTTTTCTGTTCCACTTCTATTTTCTTTATTTCAGCAAGCTCAGCGTGTTCAGCGACTAATCATGCAGATCTTCGTCAAGACTCTTACCGGCAAGACCATCACCCTTGAGGTTGAAGGCTCAGACACCATTGAAAATGTCAAGGCCAAGATCCAAGACAAGGAAGGCATCCCTCCGGATCAGCAGCGTCTCATCTTCGCTGGTAAGTTGTTTAGCCCCCTCAAGGTTGGCAGTTTATATATAATTTGCTTCTTTTCCAGGCAAGCAGCTCGAAGATGGCCGTACCCTTTCCGATTACAACATCCAGAAGGAATCCACACTTCACTTGGTCCTCCGCCTTCGTGGTGGCATGCAGATCTTTGTGAAGACCCTCACTGGCAAGACCATCACCCTCGAGGTTGAAGGCAGCGACACTATTGAGAATGTCAAGGCCAAGATCCAGGACAAGGAAGGCATTCCCCCGGACCAGCAGCGTCTCATCTTCGCCGGAAAGCAGCTTGAAGATGGCCGTACTCTTTCCGACTACAACATCCAGAAGGAATCCACGCTCCATCTCGTTCTCCGTCTTCGCGGTGGCATGCAGATCTTTGTCAAGACCCTTACCGGAAAGACTATCACCCTCGAAGTTGAAGGCAGCGACACCATCGAAAACGTCAAGGCTAAGATTCAAGATAAGGAAGGCATCCCTCCGGACCAGCAACGTCTTATCTTCGCCGGCAAGCAGCTCGAGGATGGCCGCACATTGAGCGATTACAACATCCAGAAGGAATCTACCCTCCACTTGGTTCTCCGACTTCGCGGTGGCATGCAGATCTTCGTCAAGACCCTTACCGGAAAGACCATCACCCTTGAAGTTGAGGGTTCAGACACCATTGAGAACGTCAAGGCTAAGATTCAAGACAAGGAAGGTATTCCCCCAGATCAGCAGCGTCTCATCTTCGCCGGCAAGCAGCTTGAAGATGGCCGCACCCTCTCCGACTACAACATTCAGAAGGAATCTACCCTCCACTTGGTCCTCAGATTGCGCGGCGGCATGCAGATCTTCGTGAAAACTTTGACTGGCAAGACTATCACCCTCGAAGTTGAAGGATCAGACACCATCGAGAACGTCAAGGCAAAGATTCAAGATAAGGAAGGCATTCCCCCAGACCAACAGCGCTTGATCTTCGCCGGAAAGCAGCTTGAAGATGGCCGTACCCTCTCCGACTACAACATCCAGAAGGAATCCACACTCCATCTCGTCCTCCGTCTCCGTGGTGGCATGCAGATCTTCGTCAAGACCCTTACTGGCAAGACGATCACCCTGGAAGTTGAAGGCAGCGACACCATCGAGAATGTGAAAGCCAAGATCCAGGACAAGGAAGGCATTCCCCCAGATCAGCAGCGTCTCATCTTTGCCGGCAAGCAGCTCGAGGATGGCCGCACATTGAGTGACTACAACATCCAGAAGGAGTCTACCCTTCACTTGGTCCTCCGACTCCGTGGAGGTAACTAAATAGCTCTGCATGTTTCCCGTTGGCCGCTGTTTGCTCGCTCATGTTAACTTGATGTACATTTTTTATTTCATTATTTTACCAAGTGACTGATACAAATAAGCTTTTGCATAAATTGATACAACTAAATATGAGTGGAATGATTTTTGGGGTACAAGTTTTATGTTTTCAATTCAATGTTTACGATATCAGAGTCAGTTCTCTTGGTATAACAATCAGTTTTTACAAACATCAGAGTCAGTTCTCTTGATGCACCTTCAGAATCCTGATACTGTTACCTCGAAGTGAGGGACATGAGTGTGTTCTTGATCTTGATGATCTTCCGCTCTTTCTTGATGTCGGGCTTCACTTCAAGGGCCTTCTCGGCCTGATACACCGCATCCTGGCAATTGATAAGGCTTTGAGAGTCATCTGTGCCGGCTTCAACGAGAATCTGTGTCATTTTATCCAGAATGGTGAGCAAGCTTCGATCATCTGGAGCGAGGCTGGACCTGGCATCGATAAGGAGATCTGCGTAGTTGTGTTTTGCGAGGGAGTAGAAGTGGTGCTTCAGGGAGCCATCTGAAAGGGATTTATCAGTTTTATGAGTCCAAAAGAGGATTCTGAATCCTACCCGAAGTGATCTTTGCAGCGTACCAGTAAGCTTCGGCCCTCATAATGTGATGTGCGAGCCGGGTGTAGAGTTCATCGACGACGACCAGGTCTTCTAAGGCTCGCTGATAGCATCTGTAATTGTCGACAATGTCCCGCTCCAGAAGAGTGGCTTCCGCCGGAACAGGGTGGAGAAGGCGAAGTCTTCGGAGCTCCTTTTCCCTGCCGATGACGAAGCGACAGTGATCGTTTTTGAGCAGGAATAGCTCTGGCCAATCTAAAATTTTACTTTTAATTGACCAACTTCAGAATCCAAAACACTTACCAATAGGTTTCCGCTGCCGAATCTTCTTCAAAACAACCGTCAACAAGTTGACATCCGTCGGCGACATGCTCGCTGGCATCGGGCCATTATCATCGGAATCGTGCAAGTCTGAAATACAACCAACTCGGAGCAGCTTCATAGTAGGTGCAAATCCAACTTTCACTACTCTATTGTAGATACATTCGGTGTGCATTTAAACGCGGAAAGCCCGGCTTGCGCCATGTTTGGTTTGCATCGTGAAAAAGGACTGCCCCTCAGGCTATCACTTTTACTTTTAAGCGGCTTGCTTCCAAAGCACATTCAAAGAATACCCCTGCCCGTGCTGTTCTTTGTTCCCTGTGCAGAAATCTGTGAATTACAGAAGTTTTATCATTGCGCATGTACATTTTGAATTCGGGTGAAAGTGGACTTTTTTGGATGTGTTTCTGCAAGGAAGGGCAAGGTTGGCAATTAGTTGGTTATGTTAGCCCTTTTTTTCGACAGACAGAGGACAAGATGGGTTAGTTTACGGAAGAAATTTACACTTTTGGATTCGGTAATGAGATACCGTACACTTTTGGTGTGTTTTCGGGGGTTTGAGTTACAGGGGTATGACTGACACGTGAATCTGGCATGTGGCATCAACTTTTTTCAAAGTTTTTGTTTCAATTTTTGTAATTAGCGCGGGGATGAATGTTTGAAGTGTGACAAATCGGAAGCGGAAATCACTTTCGCAACCTTTTGCGTTTTCGCTTTTTGTGACGTAATGAAAGTCGGAAAAGCAATTTCCCTTTTTTGATGCATGTCACTAACCTGGAGATTGCCCTCTAACCGGGCTATCCGACGAAAATCCGCTCTCCGCACTGTTAACCGTGCCACTTCGAGCATGAACTATCTTACTTTCAGCCAATTCACTGCTGTCTAGACTCATCTTTCGCCGATAGGTCGACGATGAAGCCATTTCCATCTGGCTTTCAAAGGCTTTTCCATTGTTATTCAAGCCCTCGAAGATGTAACCTTGAAAGGGGCCAATCTCGGGTTCGATTGATAACAAATTCTCAATTTTGATGGTCGCATTCTGAAAAGGCTATTCATTTGCTTTAGATTCGATCGCTCAATCAGCGTAAAACGGGTTTTGATTTATTGTTTGTTTTCGCTGAAGACGTAGTAGTCAGATAAGATCAAAGTGGACAAGGTCACTTTTCAGTCTATCAAAACAAAGCCTTTTTCACGGAACACTTATCCACGGATTATGGGGGTGAAATCCGTTTAGTCTTTATGGGCGATCAAAAACTCACTTTCTTTCCATCCTTGACCTTGAATACACGCTGCCAATAGTGCTTCATCGGGAAATCAGACTCGCTATATTCAGCGTTTTCGAGCGCTTTCTGAGGGTTCTCGAAGTGGTTCAAGATGAAGTGCTCTACGGCGGGTTGAATATGACTTGGCGTGTCCTAGAATCGAAATAATAATGACTATGAGCAAAAATTTCGAAAATTCCCACGACAATCGAATTCCGTGAACCCCTTTATCAGAGAAAACAGCCCAAGGGAAGATGGCCGAACGATCTGAACGCCTTTTTGACGTTGCCCCACCACGTTAGACAAACAAAATGGATAGACATTGTCAGAATTTGACGACAGAAGCTATGCATGATTAACTGATCAACTAATTGGTTGGGGTCTGTTCGGAATTCCGATGGCTGCTCTGCCTATGGTGATCATGACTGGCCTTGTGAGGTGTGCCACGCCTCGCGTAGTGTTTTTGTTGCTATTTGCGTGAAGATGCGTCAAAAGATGGCTTGCTTTCGGTTCCACAAGGCCAGCAAGTGCTTCTTTTTCACTGCGAACTTTTCTTGTGCCGCCATCAGAGTAGACAATGGGGGAAGCGAGGCGCCAGAGGCAGGTGAACAAGGCTTTTCTTCGAAAAAAACAGCAAGTTGCGGGTTTCCGCCACGCTGTAGGGGCTGGGAACTCGTAAACCAGTCGCACCAAGAGGGTGGAGGACTCATTTAGGACAGGGTTCTAGAGGCCTGGAGGGTTATTGACCAAGTTTGCAGGTTCAATCAAAGCAAGAATTACCAAGTTTGGTCATAACACTTGCTGTGATTAGGTTGTAAACTGGTAAATTGAGAAATCTGGGCAATGCAACATAAACTTTTTCTTTGTTTAAAACGAAAAACTTGGGTAAAACTGTTGACAAGAAGAGACATTGGATAATAAAAGCTTCTTCTTCTCAGAAGGGTAATAAAACACAATTAAAATCAGGCAGGTCTATCCCATCAAACTTGCAGGAACCAAAAAACTAATCAAAAACGTGGTCTCACAGCTTGATCCCCTCCAAACCCCTGAGGCAACAAAGCAATGCGGGCAACCATTTAGTTAAAATGACGCTCATGGTGGAGAAATGAAGCTTTTATGACACGACCTTTCAATCGAAAAGCCATTAATTCGTTGGAATGATGGACGTTAAGAAGCAAAAAATATGATCGCTCCTATGGTCATCAAAGAATTGAACAATGGGCGTTCTTTCTGATTGTTATGATCCTTGCCGTTTATTTTTTTAATTAAAAAGCTTACCTTGAGTAATTGTGCAACTTCCGGATTCAGCTTTCTGAAGTCAGACTTCCTGAAGGAGCGCTGTGCCGTATTGGTTGTCGTTCCGGTGGACCTTGTTTGGGAGGTTTGGGAAGTTTGGACCTGATTCTTGGCAGTCTGCCCACGCTCGGCTGAACTTGAAATTGAAGTTGTCACGGCTTCACTTCTGATAGGATTTCCCAAAGCTGCTTCACGCCGTGGTCGTGGGCGATAGCTAAAGGATGCGTTGCTCGTGGAAACGTTTGTCTCGGGAGATACTTGCGCAGCTGCTGGCACACTGCTGAAGACGGGATCCGACTCGAAGGACGATTCGTCTGAAAGGACCACGTCGGTGATGAGATCCGCGTAACAGCGATGACACCGAGCCCGCATTTATGGGTGTGAAAATGTGAATAAAGCAAGTTCACGGACCCCGCGGGAGCGGTCACAATTCACTTTGTTACAGTTTAGGCGTGCCCCGAGGCAGTCTATCGGTATTATCTGACCAAAAACATCAAAGGAGGGTGCGCGGGTGCGTGAAAACCGGGAAAACAGGTGGATTAGCGCATAAAACGGTGAAAGTGTGGAACGTTTGCCCCTTTTGGACACATTATTTAGGTCAAAGGATGGAAACCATCGAGTAAAAGCGAAAGTGGTCTCGTCCAAACCCTACTTCGCTTTTGCAAAAGTTCATCTGGCTACACGCCGCCTAGCTTTAAATAGGTCCATCTTTCGACATTGTACAGTAATCGGTCAAAAACACGCGCCCCTTACTAAGATACTGTAAGTCACATGCCGAAAATGAAGGCAATTACCTACTTTTCTTGCAAAAAGTTAAGAAATACCCCTGCCACGACAACTTGTGCCGTTTAAGGTGTAAACTGACTTCCAAAAAAGGGAAAAGCCGCATATATCCAGACCCCCTGGGGCTACTGGCCGAAGCACGCTCCAGCCCACCCCATGCGTACCCCTACTAATGTAAATCCGCGCCCCAGGGTCCTTCATTACTCTTTTTTTGCGCCTTTTATTGTCATTGAGTTGATTTCAGAGTGCAATGAAGCAGTCTCTAGCACGGCTGCAGCAGCTGCCCTGAGGCAATAACTCGCGCACCACAACCCAAACAGACGTTTTTTTCCCGCTCATCTGCGTCATTTGCGCGAGCGGCGGTGAAGGCGGTGGAGTCAAGGCTAAACTAAACTGACTCAATGATTCATTGAGTAACCGATCCGCATCCGAGCTCCATCCAGTGCAATGCATGCAACTAACGCATTGCTTCAAGGGGTTGGTAGTACGATTTCACGACTGCCTCGAGGCAAATTGATATCAACATTGGGGTAAGCTGACTTCATGGAAACGAGAAAGTTAATTGTTGTTCCCGCAAATGTGTACAATGGATAATCTCATCGGGAAAAGCTAATTGTGAACCAGTGGGTGGAAGGGGGAAAGCGAAACTTACGTTGACTCGTTTCCTGTCCCTGTGTAGCCGTCGTAGTGGTCGTCGTCGCCGATGACCGATACCGATTCGCACCCCCTGGGGGCGCTAACCTTGCTCGTAGTTCATCCATCAAAGCCACCCTTGGACTTGGCGATTCCGAAGGCGTCGTATGTGGATCAAAGGAAATGGTCCGTCGCGGCGCGAGGGCTTTAGGCACCGCCGCTGGCACAGCTGTCACTTGCGCGCCTTCTGTGTTCATGCCGCTTTCGACGATCTTTGATTTCTTGGAGGCGGTTTCCTCGAATTGGGTTTGAGCATTCTCAGCGGAAGAAAGCAGACTTTTTTCAAAAAGTTCCGCATTGCAGATGCTCTTGGAACGGGTATAGCTGGGTTGGGTGGACAGGGGTTTGATCCATTCTCGAAATTCTTCCGGAAATGCGTAAATGTAGCGCATTCGAGGCATGTTGGCTTTTCGAACGTCGGCGGAAGTTGGGTAGGCGGGTTCAGCGGATTTGTAAGTCTTCGCCGACGTGGTGGATTCTAGTCTTTCTTGACGGATGTTTTGTTGTCGTTCTTTTCGCTGAAGGGTTTTCATCGCTGAGGAAGTTGATGAATTCCTTGTAAACGCTTTTTTGGCTCCATTTGAGGATGCAATCTTACTGACAGGTGGCACTGGAGGGGCTACAGGCGGTCTTTTTGGAGGAATTGAAGTGTTAATAGATAGTTTTTCAAGGTTTTGACGCGTTACAGTTGGATTGGACTCAGATCTGAATAACTTTTGATAAAGTTGGTGATATTAAAAGTTACCCTACTTGTAAATTTCATCCTTTCCATAAAGAAACCCCGGATCATTCTTCGAAGGCCCATATTCTCGCACCAATTCATGATAATTCGTGCCAAAAGCATCTCCATCATGACCATGATGCTGTTTCGGTATCGTTGACGCTTTCACTGGCGATGGTATTCTTGAAATTTGGTCCAAAGTTTCCTAAAACTTCATTATCACGCACAAAACGGTCACCGCCAGACTTACAGTAGACCGAAACGCCGGAAACAGCGTCACCTGCCGGCCTTCACCGTCCCGAAACTGCATGTGGGACACGTATGGTCTCGATTCTCGTCGCTGTCGTGGAATGGGCCTTTCCGATTCGGTTCGATTTCCTTTAGTTCCTCTAGGCGGGCGCATTTTCCCTTTTCTATGTTAACAAAGCCGAATTTTGCCAATTGAAAAGGCAATTGAATAATGTTTTATTGGCGGGAAAGGCGATCTCAATGGGTTGACGGGAGTGGTCCACAGTGGAGATTCACCAATTTGAGGTATTGCTCTTCGAAGGCAAAATCAAGAATAAAGCGAAACTATTAATACAAATACAGGGTCCTCATGGCTATCCTAAGCAACGCTAAGCATCAGGACATTGATGAATCGAATCAAATCGACGTTGGCCTGCGTGTGCGCCAAACTTTTACGACGACGTTTGACGTGATGTTTACGCGCGTTGCACAAACAAAAGTGACAAGCTTTGTAGCAGGTTTGGTGCCGCGGAGACCATCTGTGAGCACACATGGGAGGGTTGTAGACAGTCCTGTTAGCTATCTACATGCTTAAGGATTGCAAGTTTTTGCAACTTGACATTGAAACAAACAAATAAACCTAATCCGTTTTCACATTTTGATCTTTAACGACTTCCTTTTGGTCATAACGAGTAAAAAAGCCAGTAAGTCTTTCTCAAACCTCAAAATTTATATCTCGGACTACCACAGTATTATAGCAGCAAAAATTGAGTAACAGAAGGTATAAAAACACGCATGCATAATAAAAAAGTAACAAGCGCATAGAAATATAAAAGCTGTGTTTAAAAATGGCACTGACTAGACTTTAATAATGTTCATTACGATAGAAAGATAGCGCGTATAGAGATAAGCCATGGATTCAGATTCAGACAAGTTTTGGTTTATGGCAGAAAAACTGGGACAAAGGCACGTTGATAGATGGCTTTAGAAAGGACCTACAGTTGCGGGGGAAATTTTGAAGGCTTTTAAATTGAGGTTCAATAAAGATCACATAGTAGCAGCGGTGGTAAGGGATGTGGTCTAGATTGATCAATTTAAAAAAACTTAGATGTTGAATTTGGTGGAAGACACAATCAAAAGGCAGTTTCAGCAGCAATGCCGGATGAAAGTGGTATCATTTTGTCTTATTTCAACAGATGGTAGAGCAGCAAGGTTGAAATAAAGACTAAACGTTTTGAATTCGCATCGTCAAAATTTTTCCGCAAAAAGACTATTTTCAGTTTGACCAAAATAAATATTCAAAATTTAGCCGTGATAAAAGTCAAAAAAAGATTAAAAGCAATACTATGTTTTAAAAAAAGCAAAAAGGCAGTATTCAATTTCAAGTTGGCAAAAGGTTATACGATTGCTGTGGGGTTAAGCCGGATGGACGTGATTGCGTCGATAGAAGGGCGGAGGCCCGCCGCTAGCTAGAAAAACGTTTATCAAAAAATTTACTAATGAGAAGGCTGTCTATCGCTCAGCTAACATCGAAGGTTAGCGAGGACTGACAACAAGATTTGGGATTTTCGGATCGAATCGACTCGGAAAGTCGATAATCGTGTGGTGTGGTGAAAAAACAATCAATAAATCAAAACACATACAAATTTGTCAATCGTAAAAAAGGAAAGTAGATGAGAATTTCGTGCAGGAAAAAGCAGACACATCATTGCAGAAGAGTTGTGGTTCGGATTCGTCACATTATTGGTTATGAGGAAGTTGAAAATTGTGAAGATAAAAGATAGAATCTGGGAGATAGAAGCAAATCACACAAAAATCTCAAACAAAAGTTGTTATAAAAGGTTTCGCGAATCGAATTCAAAGTTTTTCTCGATGTCGGTGGTGCGACAGTATGCAATCGAAGTTTCCATTTGACTGCATTGGAGTCGTCTACCTACTTTGGAGAGTCAACTTGGCGTCGGATGTTGCGGTGCCGGTGGCGTTCTTCAAGGAGATTTGGTAGGTGCCAGCATTGGCTGGGCCGGCGCGGACGATTTCGAGGGTGGCTTTGTTGCCGGCGACGGAGATCTGGAATTGAAATTTTAGAATCTGCTTCTGAAATTAGCATAAAGTGAGTTTTCAAACCTTGTGATCCCGTCCATTGGTCAAAGGTCGTCCATTGAATTGCCAAGTCACAGTAGGCAGCGGGCTACCGTCAATATCGGCCACGAATTTCACGTTTTCACCGGCGCGAGCGTTGATGGCGGACAGCTTTTGCAAGAATTGCGGGGCTTTGGGGCCACTGGCTTGCTTAACTGAGCCATTGGCACCAGCGGTCTGCTTGGACTTGGTGGTGCCGCCGGTGGTTACTGTAGTCGTGGTGGTGGTGCCGGGCTTGACAGGGCCGGCGAGCTTGCCTGCGGGGGCTGAAAAGGCATAGGTTAAGCTTCTTTCAACTTTTATTATCTTCGACTTACGCTTGACGACCAAATTGGCAACCGTAGCCGCCTTACCAGCCGGATTAATCGCATCAACCTTGTATTCAGCGACATCATCCTGGTTGGCACTCAGAATCTTCAGCCAAGCTTCACCATTGCCATGACCGGTCTCATAGTTGCGACCAGGCTTGATGGGCTCGTTATTGCGGTACCAGCGGATTGTTGGTTCGGGGGCACCACTGTATTGGGCACGGAACTCGGCACTTTGGCCTTCATTAACAATGAGTGGCTGGATCTGAGCCAAGAAACGCGGGGCTTCGAGCTTCGGGCCAGCTTCGGCGCCCTTGCCGGTCTTTGACAGGACAATATTCAGCTTAGCCTTGCAGCGAGCTTCACCGGCAGGGTTCTTGGCGACGACCTCATAGACACCAGCATCAGGGGCGAGGATGCCATCGATCTGGAGACTGGATTCATTGCCTTCATCGACGATGGTGTAGCGGGCATCATTCGGCAGGGGCTTGCCATCCTTGAACCACGCGACAGCTGGTCGGGGCTCGCCAATGATGGAGCAGCTGAACTTGCCGGTAGCGCCTTGGCCAATACGTTGATCGGTCAGCTTGCTACGGAAGTCAGGGGCGACGCCACGTTGAGCGGGGGCGGCAACGATGAGGTTAGCGGTGGATTCGACCTGGCCGGCGACGTTTTCGAGACGGCACGTGTATTCGCCTTCATGGGATTTCTTCAACTTGGACAAGTCAAGGGTGGATTCGGTAGCGGTTGTGCGGATCTGAAAGAGTACGCATTTTCGAATTCCTAAATTGATATGGGTGTTTAGAAACTTACCAAAGTATCAAAAGCAGACCGCAATTCCTTTCCGTTGTGGAACCACTTGACATTGATCGGCTGATCACCAGCAAAGGCAACACTGAACTTGGCGGCACGGCCCAATTCGCCCTGGATAGGCTTGAGTTGGGTCTGCATCGTTGGCGGAGCCTTGTTCGAGGCACCGAGTTTGGTTGGCATTGGCTAAACGAAATTCGATTATTACAGTCCGACCAAATACTCAAACAAAATAACTTCACAAAATCACTGAAACCACCGAAAACAACAAAAAAAAAACACAAATTAGATGATGTATTACAGTAGTAATGTAAAAACACACCGATCTCCTCATCGAAAACGCAATCACACGGTCAGGTTGACGCGGCGAGTACTCATACTCGATGCGTCGGACATCAGAAACCGAAGTGTCAATTCCAAGGGTGTCAGTATACTCCGAATAATGTAAGGCTCCAGATTGAGCGTGCGAAGACAGTTCATTGTGTTCACGATAGGACTGATAACGAAGGACGTTCTGGAAGGACCAGGAAAGGGTTACACTGTTACAAATGACAGGACATTGGTTATTTTACAAAGTGTATAAACCAAAAAATTAATAAAATTAATAAAATTAAAGTTTAATAAACCGAAATCACTGTAAAAGTTATTAAAAATGTTGAAAATACAAACGAAATTGCTGTAAGTTACACGAAAACAGTAAAAATCGCAAACCTTCTTGGAGATAGACGTCTTTTCGAGTTCCCTGGAATAGATTTCTGATAAATTTTGTTCAAAATGCAATGTTAGACTCACTTCTTGACAACTTCCGGTGTATCCTTGAGGGTAGTAGCCTCGATGACGGTGTGATCTTGTTGCTTGACCAAGTTCGGGGCGTACTTTTGCTTGAATTGGACTTGGTCCTTGGCAGGGATAATCTTTTCGGGTTCAATCTGGGGGCCTTGTTGGACTTGGCGCAACTTGGCACGTTCTTCGGCGATCGTGACACGGCTGTGTTCCGGAGCTGGCTTCGGCTTGGCCTGTTTCAGGCTGACTTGGTCACGAGCAGGAACGATGACTTCAGGTTCTGGGGCATCGACTTGAACAATCTTGCCAGCAGGCTTGCCAAGCTTGACGACACCATCGGCCCAATCTGGAGGCGGTGAAGCGAACTTCTTCCTGTCCTTGGCGCCTTCTTCGGGTCGCTTGACCCCGCGAAGGTTGACTTTCTCCATTTCTTCCGTGGGTGGCTGGTATTTGTCGATTTTGCCGGGTCGGAGGGATACAGGCTCCAGGGTGACGTTTTCGAACTGCTTTTGTTCGCGTTCGACGTAGCTGAGCTTCTCGTAGAATTGGTCGTCGCGTGGGCGGATGAATTTGGAGACGAGTTCCTCGGTTTCGAGCGGCTCGAAGGGAGCCTTCGTGCGTTCGACTTGGAGAAGCTTCGGCACGGATGCCTTGGGGGCCTTGGTGAAAGCATCGCCGAGAGAACCGAGCGTTTCGCGTTTCCATTCGGTTTCGCGTTCACGAAGCGAGTCAGCGGTCTTGAGCTGGGTCGACTTCAGCACCTGTTGACGGAAATCGTCACGTTGGAAGACATCGAGATTAGCCGAGGCTAGGACCTCGCCCTCGCTGTTCTTGGCAATGGCTACGATTTCACCGGCATCACTGATCTTGGTATGGGTAATGGTGATGTAGTAGATGCCATCATAAGTGAGCTTGTATCGGTGGCCATGGAGGGCTTGGTTGCCGTTGATGTACCACAGGACGCGCGGCTTCGGGTTACCAATGACAGCGCATTCAAAGCGAGCAGGTTCATTCTCCGTCGCTTGAATGTTGCGGGGGCGGATAGTGAACTGTGGCGGCTGCTTCTGACGGGGAGTCTGTTCAGTGTTCTCTTGCCAGTAGAGCGTGTCTTCGCCGCCTCGCTTGATGTCAGACACCAGAACGCCTTGAGGGATCTGGCTATCAGTGATAATGTGCTTCAAGCCTTGGCAAGCCAACTTGGCTGAGATCATAGCCTGGCCGAACTTGTTGGTCGCGACGCAGGTGTACTCGCCAGTGTCATCGGGAAGGGCGTACAACAGATCCAGAGCAACGTAACCAGATTCAAGAGTGTTGCGGAATCGGTTGCCGAGCAAAACTGGCTTCTGGTTCTTGTACCACTCAACCTTGAGGTAAGGATCGTTGATAGGCGCCAACTGGGTCTCGAAACGAGCGAATTCACCCTCATCGACACCGACATTGGTCAAAGGAGCCTTGAATTCGGGCGCGCGTTGGACATTCGGGTCATAGGCATCTTCTTCGGTGAGATTGATCTCAGTCTGCGTGAATTGACGCAAATGATGCTCCAAATGTTCCATGGTGCTGCCAGGAGCCTGCGGCTTGAAGTCAAGCGATGTGCCAGCGATGACAACAACATGACCGGTTGTCGAGGCTTCGCCCTTGTCATTGGTAACGACCAATTCGTAATCTCCATTGTCCTCAGGGTAGGCATACAGAAGATCAAGTGTAGCAAAACCGAATTCAAAGTTGGTCTTGAAGCGATTGGCATCCGGAAGTGGGGCTCCATTGCGTCGCCATTGGACAGTCAACTTGGGATCATTGATAGGCGTGACACGGCATTCCAGATGGACGGATTCACCTTCTTGGGAATCAATGTGCTCGACAAGTGGCTGGACAACCGTCGGGATCTCGGATTCGATCAAAGTTTGAACAATGATTGTGCCGGTTGTGCGGGCTTCACCCTTGCTGTTGGTCGCGACACAGCTGTATTCACCAGAATCTTGAGCAATGAGATGCTTGATGTTCAATGTGATGACACCGAAGTCGTTGCTGGTCTGGATGCGGTTACTGAACGGAATAGCGTGTCCATTGTGTTGCCATTCGACCTTCATTGACGGATCTCCAATAGGTTCCAACACGCACATGAAGCTAGCGGCATCGGTTTCAGTGGATTCACCGAGATCTTGAAGCTCTTCAGTGAAGACAGGGGCGTCGAATTCTTCGATGACATCGTCAAGCTCATCACGAGGGCGGTTGATCCAGTCTTCGAGCTGGGTGATGCGTTCACGACGCTCGCCAGGGGCAACCCATTCATAGGAGATGCCAGAATCCGGGCTGACGCTGATTTCGGTCGAAACTTCATCGCTGCCGAAATCGTTGGTAGCACGGACTGTCCAGGTGCCTGTGTCTTGCGGCTCGGCAGGGGACAACTCAAGCACGACGAAACCAAAGTCGTGGATGGTCTTCATGCGAGAAGAGTGACCGACGGGGTTGCCATTGTGGAACCATTCAATCTTCAATCGCGGATCGGCGACGGGTTCAACTTGGACATCGAGATGGATCAAACTGCCTTCACGAAGCTCGGGCAATGTCTGCAACTGGGAGGTGAACTTCGGTGGGCCGTGTTCGACCTCGGGGCGTTCAGTCTCTTCACGTTTGCGGTTCTCGATTTCGTCGATTCTTGCCTGGGCACCGGCCATGCTTGATGGGAGCTGCGACTGGGTGATGATGGTTTCCTTGCCTTCGACTTGCAGGCTGGTGGATGTCACCGCTTCGCCGACCTTGTTGAAGACCTTGGCGGTGTATTCGCCAGAATCTTCAGGGTAGACGGGGCTGATCTCAAGCACGCAGTAGCCGAAATCGTTCAGGGTCTTCACACGGGAACCGGCAAAGAGAGCACGGCCATTAACAAACCACTGGATCTGGAGCTGGTTGTCGTCGACAGGCTCATAACGAGCACTGAAATGGACACGATCGCCAGATTCAGCTTCAACGGGGGCGCTTAGAGGCTCGACCCAGACGGGGATACGCTCTTCGGGGGCGAGGTCTTCTTCTTCCGGTCGGCGGCGAAGGGATTCTTCGAGGTCTTCGACGGCCTTGGCCTTGGTCTCGTTTTGAGGATCCAAGATAAGACCACTTCCAGAACCAACATCAATGACAACGCTGCTTGACGCTTCACCGGCTTCATTGATCACCTTGACGGTGTATTCACCAGAATCGTGAGCGAGCAGGTAGAGGATGTCAAGAATGGCGAAACCGAAATCGCTGACCATCTTGTAACGGTTGGCGTGGTAGAGCGGAGCGCCGTCTTTGTACCATTCGACACGGAGCTTCGGGTCGTTGACAGGGGTGTATTGGGCAGCCAAGTGGGCAGAGTCGCCTTCAGCGGTGTCAACCGGCGCGACTAGCTGAACTGTGATTTGCGGAGCATCAAAAGCAGCGGCTTCCTGTTCCGGAGCAGCTTCACGAGGCGCTTCAATCTCCTGGATTCGGCGCCACGATTCTTCGTGCTGAGTGTCACCATAGATGACATCACGGCCAAGAACGTTGAGTTCCGTGGATTCACGAGCTTCGCCAGCTTCATTGGTCGCGACACATTCCCAGACACCAGAATCACGTTCATCGACGGAAGACAGGTTGAGAATGATCCAGCCGAAATCGTTGATAATCTTGGCACGGTTGGAGGCAGCGACAGGGGCGCCGTTGAGGTACCATTGAATCTTGAGGTTGGGGTCATCAACAGGTTCAACAGTGGTCTCGAAGTGGGCAGGCTGGCCTTCATGGAGCTCACCAGGGGTCTGAATGGGCGCCGTGAAGCGTGGGGCTGGCTTCGGTTCGGGCTCCACCTCTTCTGGGGCCTCCTTGGGAGCTTCGATCTCCTGGATGCGGCGCCATGATTCTTCATGCTGGGTATCAAGGAGAAGTGAATCCTTAGGAGTACACTTCAAAGTAGCGGAAGAAACAGCTTCACCCTTAGCGTTGACAGCACGGACTTGGTAGACACCTTCATCTTCAGGGTAAGTGTAGCCAATAGCCAATGTCGAGAATCCGAAATCTTGCGAGATGGCGTATTTCGATCCATGCTGAAGCGGGATGCCGTTGCGGATCCATTGGATTTGCAGAGTCGGGTCATTGGTGGGCAAGATCGTAGCCTCGAAACGGCTCGGATCACCTTCTTCACACTCAATGTCCTTGATGTCGACCTGGATGGACGGGGCTTCATACTCTGGCGGGGCAGAATCTGGCGTCTTCTCCCTCGGAGCTTCGATTTCCTGGATGCGGCGCCACGATTCTTCATGCTGGGTATCACCAAGGATGCTGCCGATTCCGGCGACCTTGATGGACGCACTGGAGCTAGCATCGCCTTCACTGTTGGCAATGTTGAGCGTGTAGACACCTTCATGGTCGGGGTTGCCGGCGGCAATGTCCAATGAAGCCCATCCAAGTTCGTGGCGAGTCTTGATCAGCTGACTGGCACCAAGAGGGTGGCCATTGCATTGCCATTCGACGACAAGGCTCGAGTCACGAGCAGGTTGGAAGGTGGCTTCGAGGTGAATGGGCGTGCCTTCTGGGACTTCAGCGGATTCGAGCTGAGTCAGGAAGCGGGGCTTTTCCTTCTCCTCGATGGTTTCAACCTCTTCGATGATCTTGGGTCGTTCCAACTCCTGGATCTTGTCCCAGCTAGTCGGGTGTTGGGTGCTGCGGAGAATGGATTCATAACCGGCAACCTTGACGGTTCCAGAAGTGACAACCTCGCCGTGGTCGTTGTAGGCACGAGCGGAGTAGACACCAGAATCGTGAGGAAGGACATGGACAATGGTCAAAGAGACCTGGCCAAAGTTGTTCTCCTGACGGAAGCGGTTGGCATTGAGCAATGGGACGCCGTTGAGAAGCCATTCAATGCGCAGAGCCGGGTCATTCGCCGGTTCAACGATACCGGAAAGGACGACAACAGCGCCTTCATCCTCGACTTCGACGTTTTCGAAGGTTTCAACCCACACTGGCTTGTCATAGTTGTCTTCAGGGTATTCCAACCTCGGGAACTTGTCAATACCCTCGAGCTCCTGGATCTTTGCGAGCGACGTCGGGTGAGCGGATTGAAGGAACAGGGTTTCATCGCCGAGGACAGCCAGTGAAGCGTTGCTGATAGCAGCGCCTTCAGCATTGACGGCCTTGCAGGAGTAAACGCCTTGGTCGTGGGTGGTGACACCGGAGATGCGAAGGGCGACATTGCCAAAGTCATTGGTCATCGTGAATCGGTTGGATTGGCCGAGCGGCGTGTCATTGAGGAACCATTGAACTTGGAGGTTCGGGTCATTGACAGGGATCAAGCGGCCTTCGAAGACAATGCTCGTGCCTTCCGGAACATCGGCAAAGCTTTGCAGCGGCTGTGTGAATTGCGGCTTAGCATAGGCAGCAGCCTCTTGCTCCGGAGCAGCTTCACGCGGGGCTTCGATCTCCTGGATTCGGCGCCACGATTCTTCATGCTGAGTATCGGTGATGATGCTCGGACGCTTGTCACAGTCGAGATGAGCTTCCGTAGAGTCTTCGCCGTAGTCGTTGGTAGCGACGCAGCGGTAATCTCCAATATCTTGGGACAAAGCGTACGAAATATCGAGACTGACAAGACCGAAGTCGTTGCGAATTGTGTGACGCGACGAATGACCAAGCGGACGACCATTGTGGTACCACTGGATCTTCAACTTCGGGTCAGTGATGGGCTGAACTTGGGCCTCCAAATGGGCGGGCTGGCCTTCGATAAGACCTTCGACGCTTTGAAGTTGTTGGACAAACTTCGGCGGTCCCTGGTCGGCATCATCGGCTTCTTCTGGGCGCTGCTTGACGGCTTCGATCTCCTGGATGCGACGCCACGATTCTTCATGCTGGACATCAGTCAAGATGTTTTCATTTGTCTCGACAGTGAGCTCAGCGTCAGCGGAAGCTTCACCAGCGGCATTCTTTGCGACAATGGTGTAGGTTCCAGCGTCGTTGGCGACGGTGTGGATGATGTGCAGAGCGACGAGACCAAAGTCATTGGTCAATACGAAGCGGTTGGAGTTGCCAAGTGGCTGGCCATCCTTGTACCATTGCACTTGCAGGGATGAATCCGAAATCGGTGAAATGCGAGTCTGGAAGAACGCGGGCTGGCCTTCAATACGAGCAAGCGATTCGAGTGGTTCCAAGATTTGCGGCGCTCCAGCGGCTTCTGGCTCAACTTCAGGAGCAGCCTCTCGTGGGGCTTCAATCTCTTGAATGCGCTGCCATGAAGTCGGATGTTGCGAGTCGGTGTAGATTCCATCGCGCGGCGCGACTTGGACAGTCGATTCCGATTGAGCTTCACCGAGAGCGTTGCGGACAACACAGGTATAGGTGCCGCTGTCCTGGGCGAAGGCGTACAGAATGTCGAGAGCGACGTAGCCAAAGTCATGGGTGACCTTGAAACGATGAGCATTGATCAGCGGCTGACCATCGTGATACCATTCAACAGTAAGCTGGTTGTCATTGGTCGGCTCGATCTGGCCTTCGAAATGGATAGGCTGGCCTTCTTGGAACTCAGCCAAGTTGCTCGTCAAGTCCGTAACAAAGTGCGGCGCGACTTGTTCCAGCTCCGGTACGATGGGTTCAACCGGTACGCGGCTTTCAAATTCTTGGATGCGGTTCCAGGATTCTTGGTGCTGGGTATCCAGAAGGAGGGCATCAGTCGGCTGGATCTTCAAGTTGGCAGAAGTCACAGCTTCACCAAAGGCGGAAACGGCTCGACAGTCGTAGACACCGCTGTCTTCGCCATAGACCGCCTTGATGTCGAGAGCGACGTAATCCATGTTGCGAGTCGGGGCAAAGCGGTTGGCTTCAGGCAATGGTTCACCATTGCGGGTCCAGACGACCTTCAAAGTGGGGTCGTTGACTGGCTGGAGACGGCATTCAAGTCGGACAGAATCGCCTTCGATCAATTCCTCGAAATTGGCCAACGGCTGCGTGAATTGTGGTGGCGGGAAGTTCATTTCCGGAGAAGGCTCCTTGATGTCGACACGGTTCTCCATTTCTTGGATCTTCTGCCAGGATTCTTGGTGTTGCGAATCAAGATACAGGTTGCGCTTGGCTTCACAGCTGATTTCGAACGAGGTTTCAGCCGAGCCTGAAGCATTGGTGGCACGACACGTGTAGATGCCAGTGTCTTCCGCCAAGGTGTGCAGCAGCTCGAGAGCGACATATCCGAAATCGTGGATAGTGCGGATGCGGCTGGAGTGTTGCAATGGAGCGCCATTGTGGAACCATTCAATGACAAGGTTGGGGTCATTGATCGGCTGGACAGTGCAGTCAAAGTGGGCAGGCGTGCCTTCGACCAGGACTTCTGTCGGGCCGTTGAGCTCTTGGGTGAAGACCGGAGCGTCGGGGGCTTGGTCTTCATCAGTCGGCTCAGCGGGACGAACAGCTTCAATCTCCTGGATACGACGGAGCGATTCCGGATGGTTGGTTTCATCATTGATCGTTCCACTGCCAGAAACGTCGAAGAAGGTAGTGCTGGTGGCTTGGCCTTGCTCATTTTCCACGACAAGCGTGTATTCACCGGCATCGGATGGAATCACGAAGGCAATGTCAAGACTGGCATAACCAAAATCATTCAACAACTTGTAGCGATTGCTGTGCTTCAGGGGCTGGCCATTGAAGAGCCAGTAAACCTTGAGTTGGTTGTCATCGATCGGCGTGAATTGCGCATCGAAATGCACGCTGCCGGTTTCGTTGACACCTTCAACAGTGGGCGGAAGCGGCTGAACAATAGCCGGAGCTTGCTTTTCAGCATCTGGGGCTTCTTCCGGAAGTGGTCGAGACGCTTCGAGTTCCGTAATACGTTGGATCGACGTCGGATGGAAGGTGTCAGTCAACATGGAATCTTTTCCACCACATTGGATATCAATAGATGAACGAGATTCGCCAATGGCATTGCGGACAACAAGGGTGTAAGTGCCAGAATCCTCGGGATAGATGTAGAGAATGTTCAGAGCGGCGAAACCGAAATCATAGGAAGTCACGAATCGGTGGGCTTGCATGAGAGGCTGGTCGTTGAGGAGCCATTCATACTGAAATTGCCTCATTAGGAAAATTTAATAAAAGCCAGAAACTTACCGTAAGGGTGTTATCGTCAGTAGGTCCAATCTGCGCCTCCAAATAAACATTGTCAGCCTCGGCGGCCTCCAAAGTTTGACCATCACCAAGTGGCTTCACGAAATACGGCGCCTGCTTTTCAGCTTCTGGCGCCTCTTCAGCGGCGAGCTTCGGTGCTTCCAATTCGGCAATACGTGCGATTGATTGCGGATGCTGGGTTTGGCCATAGACCTTGCCCAATGCTGCAGGAGGGGGAACAATGTTAACATCATTTTTAAGTAATAGCGAGCTTCTAGGTGAAACGGAGGCAGCTTTCGCTTTCCCCGGTGATACCGTATCCTTTGATGGCGGCCGAGGCTTCAGTGCCGACATGTACAACGAGCTTAATGGTACGCCTAGATCTCTTTTCGCGCTAGAGGCAGAATTCCGTGATGGCGTCGAAAAAGTGCGTGAAGGCGTTGGAGATGGTGTTGCGACTTTTGATTGGATCGAAATTGGGACATTGCGAACCCTCGGCGAAATGGTAAAATCGTTTCGAGACATAGTGCCGAAGTTGATAAATTTGATAATTTCAGGTAGGTACAGCAAAAATCATCAAGTCGAACAATGCGCGGGTGGGGACAGTCGTTGGGGTGTACAACTTTTTGTCTCGAAAAACTTGATGGAATAATGCGTGCACAACAGAAAATCTCCGGGCCCCCAGGACGACTACGAGCAAGTTGCGCAGGCCGTGTTTGCCGGACGGATTTGGAATTTGATTTTGCTCTGCTTCTAGGTGGCGGTTGCTTGTGCTTCCTATTTGTAAGCCTTACTGCTGGAGGGTAAAAAATGTGCATTGTTTTGGGGGAACAATAGTGTCTGAGGCTATCGATTCCATGAAATCGAAGCCCTATGTTTAGATTATGCTTTTTGATATCCAAAATGTTGCCTTCTAGCTTCTCAATTTTGTTTTAAGTATCCAATTTTTACTCAATACTCAAAAAAGAATACCCCCTCCCCGTTTACCTCCGCAACAATCCGCTAATCTACACGGCCAACATGGTTCCACCGTCGTGAATCTTGAATCATTTTGCACCTAACAAAACGCAATAAGCAGTGCAACACCCACGCAAACTGAGAGTAAAAAGAAGAAAAAATGGGGGTGAGTAACGCAAAATTTTCACCAAACCAGGGAAAATTCCAATTTTCATTAACGCGATCTTACACCTGTCTCTCTGACTGAAGCCTCAGGTCCTCCGGAAGTACCGTAATTCACCATTTTTACCAATGTAAAACATACCATCACAATGAATTTCAGTCGAAGTCTGGGTTTCACCAATAGCATTACGCGCGACGCACGTATATGTACCGGAATCCTCGGCGTAGAAGTGCAGAATATCGAGGGACACGAATCCGAAATCATGGAAGGTCCGGAAGCGATGGGCGTGAGGGATGGGGTTGCCGTTGCGGAACCATTCGATGACGAGGGTGTTGTCCGAAACGGGTTCAACCTTGCATTCGAGATGGAGGGGTTGGCCTTCGGTGATTTCGGTGGGGCCGGCTGGGAGTTCTTGGACAAATTGGGGTCCGTTCTGGAAGGGAAGTGTGATTAGAAAAGTTTGGTTCTGCGTGCACGCAGTTGCGCACCCGCGCACCGGGGTGCGCGTACTGCGCACGTACAATTTTTGCGTGTGAAACAAAAAATGTGAAAAAAGGATAAATCGATAAAAAAGATAACTCACATCCGGACCAGCATCTTCAACCTCTTCACGTCCGTACTTGTTGAGCGACTCAAGGTACTGAATCTTGGCGATGCTGTCCTCGTGTTGCGTGTTGGACAAAATGGCATCCTTTCCGATGACGTTGACTTGGCACTGACGGACATCCTCTCCGAGGGCGTTCCGGGCCCGGACACTGTAGACGCCCGAGTCTTCCGGAATGACACCCTTGATGTCCATCGAGATGAAGCCAAAGTCATAGGTCGATCGGATTCTGGAGCCGGTCAAAACAGGCTGGTCGTTGAGGAACCACTCGACGACCATGGTAGGATCATGCACGGGGGTAAGCTAAAACACATTTTATCCATCTGCGACATACAGTAAAGCCTACCTTAAGCTCAAAGTGCAAGTCATCGTTTTCGTTCAACTCCAAATCCTGAAGATTACCCAAAAAGTGAGGCGGATTGTCACACTCACGGTCAGCGACTTCATTGAGGCCGAAGTTTTTGGGTTGCTCCAGTTCTTGGATTCGTTCAAGACCTGCAAAATTTACATTATCGAGGCCTAATGTTTCAAGAAACCCACCCTCTGGATGTTGGGGATCCAAATAGAGTACTCCTTGTTTTGTAACCACAAGTTCGAGACTGCTTTCGGCTTGTCCGAGTTCATTTTTCGCCACCATGGTGTAGGTTCCCGAGTCTTCCGGATACGCGTACAAAATATCCAATGCAACATAGCCAAAGTCAAACATTGGACGGAATCGATGGGCCGCAGGCAAGGGCGCGCCATTGTGATACCATTCAACGGTCATTTTAACGTCAGAAGCGGGCTGAATCCGGGCTTCGAAATGGACGGGTTCATTTTCTTCGACTTCAATCTTTGTAGCGAGTTCACGCGCAATGCGGGGGGCCTCCAATGAGTGGAATTCCTCTGGGCGTTCATGAAGGATGGGTCCAATGTGGACTTCATGGCCTTCGATTTGGTTGATGACGGAAAGGGAATCCTGATGGAGGGGGTCCAATTGAAGCACTTCCTGAGATACTGTAGACAATACAGCGGTGGAAGAAGCTTCTCCAAGGTCACTGTTCAACTGGCAAGTGTATTCGCCAGCGTCTTCAGGGTAGGTTGGGTGAAGCGTGAGCGATACGAATCCGAAGTTGTGGAAAGTCTGGATTCTGTTCGCGTTCGGAAGCGGATGGCCGTCCTTTAGCCAGACAACCCTCAAAGTAGGGTCATTGACTGGGGCGACGCGAGCCTCGAAGTAGGACCGTCCAAGCTCATCGGGACAGTGGTAGTCAGAGAGCTGGGATAGGAATTGTGGGGCTTGCTTCTGGCCCTTGTTAACACTGTATTGGATTTCCCGAACATCTTCGACGTCATAACCCTGGTTTTCCTTCGAGATATCACTGCGAGCATGAATAAGCACGGTTGCCGATGTTTCAGCGATGCCACGAGCGTTAGAGGCCTGAATCTGATAGAAACCGGCATCTGCGGCGGTCGTTTCGGCAATGCTGATGACGACGAAGCCGGCTTGCACTTGGATTTGAATATGGTCATCTAAAATTTTTTAATTAAAACGTAATTTTAAAAAGTAGAACTTACTAGGCTGGATTGGCTGTCCATTCAACAAGAATTCAACCTTCAAATTAGGATCATTGATCGGTGTAAGCTTAGTCTCCAGATGCAATGGCTGTCCTTCAAAGATCTCCTGCGATCGCAAGTCTTTGATGAAGTTTGGCCGATCTACAGTTGGGACACTTGAGCGTCCACTTTGTTGTTGTTGCGTGAAAAGCTGGGTAGCTGTCTGTTCGAGCTGCTGCTGGTATTCCTTTCCGGTGTGGCCTTCTTGTTGACCCAGCAAAAACGCGTTAACTGATGGCGATCGATATCCGGAAACATCAATGACGCCCGTTGAACGCGCTTCACCAAGCTGATTCACAGCAACTACGGTGTATTCACCATGATCAAATACGGTAACTGGGTTGATTTCAAGCACAGCATGACCGAATTCACTTTGTTGGGTGACTCGCGAGCTGGCAAGAAGTGCTTTTCCGTTGAGAAGCCACGCAATCTTCAGATTAGGATCATCAGTAGGTGTGTAGGTGACATCGAGAATAGCCTGAGACCCTTCAGGCAACTGAAGTGAAGCCAACTGCGAAGTAAATTTAGGATGTTCCTTCGATGGCACGGTCTGGGGTTGCGGGGATCGTCGAAGCGCCTCTCGGCGATCGACTTTACGCAAAGTGATGCGTTCCCGAACCGGGCTGCCGAGCTTCTTCCGTGTTTGAACGACAACCCTGCCCTTCAGGCTGGTGGTACCGGCAGCGTTTGACGCATCGCACTGATACCAGCCGCCGTCTTGCATGGTTGCATTGTTCAAGTAGAGAATAGACTCGCCAGGAGCCTTGTTCTCAATCTTGATGCTTCCACCGGTCTTCAATGGGGTGCCATCACGGAGCCAGACCATCTTGGCAACGTCGTTGACAGCCTTGCAGTATAGCTTCAATGAATCGCCGTCGTAGATGGTGACACTTTGAAATTTTCCGACGAATTGAGGTGCTTCGGCTTTCTTTGGTTCCTGGACTGCGAGCTCAAAGGCTTCAGTAATTGCTCCGCCAGGGTTTTTGGCAATAACGGCGTACATCTGGGCGTCATTCAACGCAATCTGCTTAATTGTGAGCGAATGCTTTTCGCCAGATGCTGTGATGGTGAATTTCTTGTTGTCAGATTTAATCGGGGTGCCATTGGCTTTGACCCATGTGATCTGGGGTGTTGGGTGGCCAACAATGACAGCGTTAAAGGTTGCTGTGCCGCCTGGGGCTACAAGGGCCGGCTTGGGGGTGACCTTGAAGAGTGGCGGCGTGATGGCTGCTCCACCGATGCCGACCTGGACACCGCCGTTGGCATGGGGGACCGAGCCATTGGCAGTGGTGGTGGTAGTCTGTTTCTTCTGGAAGACGGGCATGTTGCTGCTTTGTTGATGCTCGTATTGCTGCTGAAGGTGGTATTGGGCCTGTGCTGGGAGCTGGGCGTAGGGGTGAGGTCGTTGACGTGGGCCGAAATCGAAGTCTGCTGCTACTTCGACTGGGGCTTGGGGTCGCGAACTGCTGCTGGAGCTGCTACGCCAAGGTGCTTGGGGCTGGGAATACGGGCTTCCGGGGGCAACGGGCTCGTAATAGTACTGCTGCTGTTGGTGGTGTTGTTGCTGTTGATGGTACGATGGCTGTACCGGCTGCTGCTGTTGTACGTGTTGCTGTGGCTGATACGATGAACGTACCGGCGGAGCGGGTTGTTGCTGAACCGGAGCTGCTGCTGGCGCTACCGGTTTAGGATGCGAATACACGTGCTGCGAGTTGTTCCGAAGCACTACCGAGGGATGCTGGTAGTAGTGCTGGGGCACTTGCTCAACCTGCTGCTGATACTGTCGTGGCTGCTGCTGTGGCTGGGGTTGGGAGTAGCGTTGCTGCTCCGGCTGTGGCTGCTGCGGCTGTGAATACCGTTGCTGCTGTTGCGGTTGCGGCTGGGAGTAGCGTTGCTGCTCCTGTGGCACTTGTGGCTGTTGCTGTTGCGGCTGTGAATACCGTTGCTGCGCACCTGTGGCACCACTGTTGCTGCTGATAACAGGAGTGCTGTAGGCTTGCTGCTGCTGTGTCGAAACAGAAGGCTGCTTCGGCTGGGAGTAGTGCGATGATGGCGCCGGAGGCGTCGGAACCGCCCTGGGTTTCTCAGGCTCGCGGTATAGCGGAAAGACTTCAATCGGGGCCGAGTTCTGGGCCTGAAAAAAGCATTGGGTTGAGTGAGGTCGTCTCGATTACAGCCCCGCGATTAGCCCCCACCCCAAATTCATTACCAATCTCGACTAAACTCGTTTATCC
The DNA here is from genome assembly GCA_000341325.1 of Panagrellus redivivus. Taxonomy (NCBI): domain Eukaryota; kingdom Metazoa; phylum Nematoda; class Chromadorea; order Rhabditida; family Panagrolaimidae; genus Panagrellus; species Panagrellus redivivus. The sequence goes on along the minus strand of KB455443.1, from coordinate 368,107 downwards.
CTGCCCCCACACGCTCGAAATCCCTCAACATTTTTTGCACTTTATTTCATTTGCAATGTATGAGCTGACTGCCCACAGCCTCCGGGGCCCCTCTCATCGACCTTCACCACCGAGTTGCTTAGCGACTCGCTGGAGTGCATGCTTCATTGAAGTGCGCAGCCCTACTGTATTGCTTCAATCGATTGATTCGCGTATAAAAAACGAAGCCAGACTGATTTAAATTAATTTAGTTAATTTAAAGCTTGTGTATAAAGGTGTAATAATACAATTTTTGCAACAAGCCCACAAAATGCATAAGTTTTAAATTTTTAAATGGCATAGTTTTGCAGCAATTAAAATTTTTGACCAAAAGTTGCATTCAAAATTGTTGATAAATCGTTGTAGCCAGCATTCGATTTGTTTGTTCCCTTCACCTCGTTGATCTATTGTCGGCATAGGGGCGACAGATGCCGGCAAGGCGCCTGTTAGCGAGATTGTTGCAAAAAATGCAAAAGACGGGTGGGAAAGAGGCTTTTGAACCGGCGATGAGTAGCATTTGACAGGATCCTACGCGTTGTTTGTATAAATTTCTAGACAGGAATTTCAAGATAGGCTAACTTACAAAATTTCTTCAAATAGTAAATCAAAAAAGTGAGTTGCAATAGTTGCAAAAATGCTATCTTTTTTCAGAACATTGTGTTGTGCAAATCAAAAAAGTCGAGATGTTCCAAAAATTCAGTGAATGCACCGATGACCGGTTTTGAGGGTACAACATTGACTCATCTTTTGGGTAAAAAACCCAAGTACCTCCAAATTCCACAAAGAAAGAGCGTGGGATGAAAAAAAGCAACTGCGGAATTGCTTCACAAACATTATTGGCAGTTGTTGAAAACTTGGTTTTGCAAAAGGGGAAGAAAAAACAACTGATGCAAGTTACAAACAACGAAAACGCTAATAAGAAAGAACATTGTGGGCAATATGGTGTTACCGTATGATGTCAACATAAAATTTTTACGAAATGCTTGAAAAAATAATATAAAATTTACAACCTTAAGTTAAAACCAATAAACAAAAAGTTTACACACGACGAAGCCAATGGCAGGATAAAACGTCTGTAGAGAAAGTAAAAATAAAATAAAGAAAAAAATATTAAAAAAATCAAATAAATTTCAAGCAAGACTACAATCAAATCAGTTTAAACCCTAAACTCTCTTAATCCATCCCCCAATTGCAACGCGATAAATGAAATGTGGGCCCGATAGTGTAGGGCAAACACACATTATCCGAGACGTCTCAATGGAAGGTGGCAGCCGACAGGAAGCCTCGAAGCATGTCGATCTCCTCCGCCACCTTTAGCCCGCTCCACCCACCCATCAAAAAAGAAAGAGAAAAGAGTGGGATCTCCTCTTGGCTTAACCTTTTTTTCGTTTCGGCTTAATTTTTTTAGCATCCTACCGGGGCTGGGAGCAACTTTGGCCTCCGAGCGGAGATCGTTGAAGTCCACACACGTAAGCCGTGGCCAGGATAAATTGCGTTGAAAAACGATTGTTGTTTAGTGTTTATGGCGCTTTTCGCCAGGCTTTGATGCCCCCAGGGGCAACGACTAATGAGCTTTGTTGATTTGCGTATGTGTGCGTGTTTGCGAAGGTGAGGATTGGGCCCAGACGGACAGGTGTTTTGAGGGGCGTTTCGAGATCCCGATCGGCGTCACTGACAACTGCATACATTTGCAGGAGATGATGCCTCAGGAAAACGGTGGCCCTGAATACTATGTGCGTCTGCCCTCAAGGTGTTTTTGACGATGGATAGGTGGGTTTCGGCACTGAGGGGCAGGGCAGTACTTCCGGTAGTGGCTTTTGCGACAGCCTGGTTTGTTTTGGTTTGTGAAGGAGTCAGAGAAAAATGAGGGCCAATCAAGATCGAAGCATAGTTTTTTTTCTTTTTACTTTTTGATTGCAACGATTCACATCCCTCTCAAACGGCAGGCCTACAAGATGTGTGCCAAGCTGGCCTACTATATCCCCTCCATCAGGTGTACGAAAGATTAAAAAACACCATTGGCGTTTTTTGACAGACTTGGCGAAAACAGAAAAATGAACGCATTCACGCTTCTTCCAGACGGACCCCAGGATAAACCAGGACGGCAAAAACGATTGCGTGCAGATTGGGTGCGGGGGCGGAGGCGTCGCACGTCGCGAAAGCAAGCAAAAGGTGAGAGTGAGCCTCCCGGATATATTTTAAGAGGGGTGAAGAAGATGCTTGGCTTTATGTGTTGATTTGACTAATTACTGTGTGCATAGCGCACTAAACCAGTATAACAAAAAACAAAACCCCAATGAAAAACATTCAAAAGCCGGGGGAGAATTAACTCACTTTTCCATGGATATTGTCAACAAGGACGGTATACTCGCCAGAGTCTTCAGTTGTGACATTCGATATCTTTAAGATGGCTAGACTTCCACGATAATTGATTTGGACCCGTTGGGAGCCGTTGGATTGGATTGGACGGCCGTTTTTGAACCATAATATCTATAATTGTCTCATTAAAAGATGAAAAGCATCGTTAAAATTGCCATAGCCAGTCATTAAAGTAGTTTGTATACGGTAAGAAATCAAAACAGACCCTCGGTTTCGGATTCCCGATCACATTGCACTGCAGAATCGCATCAGTGCCCTCCGTCAGCTTCAATCCACGCAGATCGCTTCTAAAGATCGGTGCCATCCCGCGAGTATTCAGCGCCACTTCTGGTTCTGTTTCACTCTCACTGACGCCCCAACCCGTTTCCGAATCAGAACCCCAGTTTGAGCTCAGATACTGCTGGCGTTCCATCTGCCTTTGGGCAACATTCCGTTGCGGGGTCAGCGTCTGTGGTCTTTGTTGAGGGCTTAGAACTCGATTTTGCGGACTTAGGACTCGCTGTTGTTGCTGCTGCTGCTTCTGGAGTCGTAGCTGCATCTTTTCCTTCCGCTCTTTTGTCACTGCTTGCTGTTCAGATACGAACCATTTCTCAAATTCATCTTTCGGCAAGACCTTCGCAGTTGATAATGTCGAACCATTCGAATTCGATGCCTTGACAGAATACTCTGCCACATCTTCATTGAAAACTTGTGGAATTATCAGCGCACAAATGCCAGTACTGGTATCGTACTCTGTTTTAATGCGATAATTATTCAATGGTTTCCCATCTTTCAACCATTCAACAGTTGGCACGGGTACACCGACAACACGTGCTTCAAACACGGCTCGCTCGCCTTGCTTCATGGGCTGATGTCGGAGTTCCTTTAAGAAAAACGGTGCCGAAGGGCCGACGGGAGTCTGTGGCGGAGCCGGCGAATTGGCAATACTCAAACTGCCCCCGCCGGGAATGGGGGTCGGTGCCGGTGCTACGATCAGCATGCATGTGGACTGCTTGATACCGGCGGCATTCATTGCTTGGATCGTGAAACGACCGCAGTCGGCGCCAGATGCTGCCGGAATGACCAGGGTGTAGGTTTTTCCATTTTCGATTAACTCATAATCAGGGCAAGTAGTGACGTTGTGGCCGTCTTTCAGCCATTTGATGACTGGGTCTGGGTGGCCTTCGATCTGGGCTTCGAGTTTGACGGTTTGGCCGACGATGGCGCGTTTGTCTTGGAGTGGCTGAAATTGATTTTTAGAAACTTTACAGATTAGTGGTAAGGTACAAACCCTCAAAAAACTCGGCGCAATTTGGTTTTCGGCACGCTCGCCGAGCGGTCGCTGGAAGGGCATAGTGCCGTTTACCGCGCTACGCTATTTCAATCCTTGATTCTTGGCCTACGATAGCGTTGATCCCATTCGCTGTGGGGTTGTGGTTTTAGCGACGCTAATTGTCTGAAACATCAAATTTAAACGAAACAAACACATTGAAACAAAAAATCAATGATTAGCCACGACTACAAAATGCATTATTGTGTACCTATGCCCTGCGGCATTGTGAAAACGATCTCGCGGAAGGCTTGTGGCTAGCTCGGGGGGTCGTTGTTAGCCTCTTGGACACAACAATTGTTCGGGAGTGTTGTTGATCGCTTGCGGATCGGCTGCTCACTTGGGCCAAGGATATACGAGCAAGCTGGCAGGTGCCCTCAGGGCAAAACGCGGGGTCATCGGGAGGAATTTGCAACGAGCCAGATGGTGGAAAGACTGACTGGGACTGAATCGGTTGCATAAAAGAAGTCATTTAAAGTTGAAATGAGTTTCAGTCTTCGAAAGGGTGACCATATCCGCTGGTCGAGTTGCAGCCTTTAGGGCTTAAGCTCGTAATGACTGCGGATAAGCAAGGGAGCTTCGAAATATCGGCGAAAAGAGGTGAACACAGTGCGGAGCTTCTCTCTCGAGAGCTTGTTGTGCAATCTTTTTCCCCCTCCAGCTTCGGGCTGTACGCCGCCACCCCCATTGACTCACCTTATGCTTCTCGCGCACCCCGTCTATCCACCATATCCCTGAGGCACTCGCAACGTAGATCCCTTCGGGCTTCCAGTCGATCCAAGCTTGCGCTTTTTTATCTTCTTCTTTGCCTTTTTCCATCATCCTACAGCCGGCTGCCTGGCTGGGTGCAATACAACTTTCCGCGTATGCTTTAAAGCAGACCCGGTGCTAGTGCGCTTTTAGTAGTTAGCTTCAACCACTTGAAGTTTCGCTCCCCTACCCCTCCTCGCGCACATCCCAATGTTTTGGTGTTTCAGAGGGCTTTGGACTGTTTCACTGCCTTCCTCTCGGAAAACACCCATGTCGATCCGCTTCCAGCCAGCTTGCAGGGCTTCCTGTTTTCCGTCACCAGGGGTCGCACCGTTCCGATAGATCCGCGAAATCGACGAGATCCCGTTAGCTGACTGAGATCCTTCCTGTCTTTCGAACGTTTTTGCCTTCCCTCGCCGAAAAAAAACAGAGAGGCTAAACTGAAAGAAACAAATGTTTGTCCTCAATGGCCAGCGGCAGCCTATATCGACCAGCGGCCTGCAGATCGGGATATTTACACGGTTAGCCGGCTTGAGGCTATCAAGTCCGCAAGCATGTCTCTTTTTATGAATGGAAGCAAACCCCCTTGACTAATTACCATAATCAGTCTTGTCTGTGCTTTTCGATTTCCCTCTTTCCGTCCAATCGTAATAATGATTCATCTTTATAAAATTAAAAAGGCATAAAATACTAAATATATATATTTTACTCCGACAAATTGTGCATTTCTAAAATAAAATCTGCAATGAAAAATAGAAAACAAAGCTAATATAAATGCAACAATTTGTGACAAAATAAAATATTTGAGAAGCTATGTTGAAAAGTAATAGAGCAAATGAGCGAGATAGAGGCATCAAGCAGAGAGTAATGTATTTCTGCATTGAGCTTGAATAAAATGTAAAAAACTTGAAAGGCCAAGTTGAGCTCACAATAGAGACATCTCTGGTTGTTGACAAAAAACAAAATGACAAGAACGAGGTTGCCGTGGCGGTTGGGATTGGTCATCTTGGAAGTTTAGTTGCAGCAGTTGATCCAAGAAATGTACAGTTGATGGTTGAATGGATGGTTGGGTGGCAGATTCCAGGAAATGCATACATGGTGGAAAGTAAAGCAGCAGCAGGGTTTCAGAATGCATGGATTTGCTGGTATTGTTGATGTTGAACAGCGAAGTCGATTACAGACGGTTTAAAGTTTGCAGCAGGGGGTAATCGATTTACGTATTGATTAATTTCCAATGTTGTCAATGTTGAACTACAGATGGTAGATGGCAGCAGTTGAAGCATTTCAAAACGACAGGTATATTTTCAGCAGCAGGGGGTTTGTCGTTGATGGTAAAGTTGAAATAAATCATGATTATGTAGTTTGAAGTAAAGATGAAAAAGTCCATCAGCAAAACTTCGATTCAGCTCCACAGATATCAGCAGCAGGGTGAAAGTTGATTCAAACAGTTTCGTCGACGGCATTCTTCCATTTGACAAGATTGCATCACCATCCAGTCATGCCACGGCCCATCGTTCATAGCCAAATCAGACAAAAAAAAACAAAATACTTCAAAAATCTCAAAAGTTAGTAAAAATCCAGTTCGAAGGTTGTTATGGTCAGGTTAGAGGTTGCGATCTAATGTAAGTAATTATTGACATCCGATTAAACTAGACTAAAAGTAAGACTAACATAAAACCGGTTGTCGTTAAGGTCACCGATAAGCATCGGCAACAGACTGACTAGACAGGGGATACAATATTCGTTGTTGGTCGTGTTTCTAACAATAAAAAATCTAAAATCTAAGTAGAATTCCGGAGAGTTGGTGGTGTTGGTGGTAAATAACGGTGTTTAATATGGTTTTTTGGGTGTGTGTTTAGCTCGGGGTGATCGTAGATTTGCTGTTGAGCCTGAAAAACGTTTAATTAGCAATAATAACCTTTAGGGAAACACAAAAACGGACTTATACACAGAGGTAATTTGCTTTGGACAAGACTTGACGCTGGTACAGTGACATAAACACATTGTAAACATGGACACGTAATACAGCTAAAATGACATATAGTGTTAGGCTACAGTATGCAAAAACGCAATACATACCTTCCAAGAAAACAACCGCAGTGGTCAAGTCTTCGCCACAGACATTTCGAACAGTGCAGAGGTATTCGCCGAGATCACGTTCGGTAACACTTGCGATGGTCAAGCTCGAAGAGTTGCCTGTGGTCATAATGTCAATGCCGGCCCCGGAGGCGAGGCGCTTCGGACCCATGAACCAGCTGGCCACGGGTTGGGGGATGCCTTCGAATTCGGTTTCGAGTTGGACTTGTTGCCCCAGGGTGCATTGGACGGAGACGGGGTGTTTGGTGAATCGGGGAAGGGTTTTTGAGCTAAAAGAACTCTCATTTATAAAAATTCCGCCTCCAGAATTGGCAACATACCCTTCCGCGAGTTCATCGATCTTCAACAAAACGCTATCAGACGCCGACCCCGCGCTGTTGACAGCAGTCAGGGTGTAAGTGCCATTATCAGATTGTTCAATATCATGGATCCGAAGGACAAATTGTCCATTTTCTCCAAAAGTCTCGAATCGGGCACCCGGCAGGATCTTAGTTCCGCCATGGGTCCAACTGATAACAGCCTCAGGCTGTCCAGTGACGGTGAAACGGAGTTCGGAAACGCCACAAATGTGGGCTGCGACGGTTTTGCTGATAGCGTTGACGGTAGGCGGGATGTCGACGCTGAGGGATTTCATGGTTTCTGAAAAGTTTGTGTTTAAAAACTTGTTCATTTCGGTTGAATTCAACATACCGATAATATTTAAATCAATGTAGCATCGCGCAACACCGAATTTGTTCTCCGCGCTGCAGACATATTCACCAGAATCTTCTGGGAATGCGTCCTTCAGCTCGAGAATCGATGTTTTTCCGCGTCGAAGGAGGCCGATGGTCACACTGGGTTCGATTTCCATCTTGTTTCGGCTCCAACGGAAGATGACAGGTTCCGCGCCTTCGATGATTTCCGCGCTTAGACTGATGGCATTAGTCGTGCCGTCGAGAACGGATCTGATCTTCTGTTTGTTTTGAAGGAATTTAGGTGGTGCGGAGTCTTTTTCACGGAAGTTAGGCTTTTCAACGTCGAGATTCATTTGCGTCGAAGCGGTGCCAACATTGTTCGATGCAACACATTGGTATGTGCCTGCATCGGCGACGCTGATGTCGATAAAGTTCAAGGTGGCACATTCGCCGTCAAAGAACATTGAATATTGACCCTTCTGGGCGATGATTGGCACAGCATTGCGGGACCATTGGATCTTCGGGGCTGGATAGGCGGACACGGAACAGGAAATGGATAACGATTCGCCGACTTTGGCACTTGTCCGGCCGGGTAGGACTTCAATGAATTCAGGAGTCGATGGATTCTTGCGAAGCTTCTTCTTTAGTTGTTCCAAGGGAGAATCATTAGCTTCAACTTCGACTTCACTGGTGCAGATGGCCATGCCTTCGGAGTTTGTAGCGGTGCAATTGTAAAAGCCAACATCGACGGCACTGCAATGATGAACTTCGAGGTAGTAGAAGTCGCCGTCGTTGTAGATACTGAACTTGTTTCCAGTTTCCAGAATCATGCCATCACGGTCCCATCGGACTTCAGGAATCGGGTTACCACTGATGGCTGTCTTCAATCGAAGCGACTTGTATTCCTCAATAGCCTTCTTCGGTTTCGGCTTGACTAGGAACTTCGGACGGCATAGACGCTTATTCCGTTTGTTGATAGCTTGCCGGATTTCTTCCAAGGTCGTATCATGAGTATGTCGACGAGGTGACAACGGCCCAGGTTGGTCATCATCAAGGTCATCGACACTGATACGCGCGATGATAGCATCTTTCAGCGATTTAGGATCCTCATCATGACGTCCACGGCGCTTCTTGGCAAGCTTTCCAGCGACGGCAGCAGTGTCGCCAGCTTTGAGCTCCATATCGGCCAATCCAATGACAAAGCTTGGTGCAGCGCCCTTGCGTTTGATGGTTGGACGTTTGCGTGGATCCGAGGCATCGCTGCGTGGCGATGTTGGTGATGCCACATTAGCGGTGCCGGTAGTTTCATGGAAGGAAACCGGCAAAGTCAGCGGAGAGCGAGCAGGTTCACGGTTATCACCAGTGCCAGCTGTGCCGACCATGACTTGGGCATTGGTACGAACGACGCCATGAATGTTTGAGGCTTCGACGGCATAGCGGCCGATGCTGGCAAGATTCAACGAAGAGATGGTCAGTGTGCTTCGAGATGGTTGATCGTTGGTGATAATTACGTCTTTGCTGGTTGTGATCTTGCTTTCATTGTGCAGCCACTTGATCTTCGGCATAGGTTCGCCACAGACTTCAACATCGAGACGAATGGTTTCTCCAAGCGGGGCCCAAACGTCGCGGAGACATTTCAGGAAGCGTGGTGGTCCGGCGGGAGAGTCTTCAATGCCTTCGCCGACCATGAGGTAGCATTCAGATGTTACTGAGCCGTGTTCATTGGTAGCGATGCATCGGTAAGTTCCTTGTTGGCCTTTATAGACAGCTTGGGCACGAAGTTCGGCATCTTCACCTTGGCGATATTCAATCCATGGACTGTTTTTCATGTCCATAAGTTGGGTGACTTCCCGATCATCGTCAACAAAGACCCATCGAAGATGTGGATCAGGGAAGCCAGCGACAGTGCAGGACAGAATCGCCGGATGGCCAGCTGTGATTCCAGTGTCGGTAAGGGCCTTGGTAAATTTCGGGACAGCAGGGAGTGGTTGCAGGGTGACTTGTTTCTTACGATTGACAACCAACTCCGTTTCCACCTTATCTTCGCCCTCACTATTGATCGCAATGCATGTAAAGATAGCAGCAGACTTTCTTACAACGCATTCAATCTCCAGGACACTTTCGCCACCACCAGTCAGCCAGGTACGATAGCCCTTCATCGAAGGCCGGATTTCCTTGCCTTCTTTAAGCCATTTGAAGACTGGGGTTGGGACACCGACAGCTCGGGCGATCATTTCGACACGTTGGCCTTCGTTGACTACGATTTCAGGGTTTGGTTTCCGTGTGAACTTTGGCTTCTCATACTTCTCTGTCTGTCGTGACTTCTTCCGCGATGGACCGGATGATTCAGAATCCTCAGCCGTGACGAGATGTTTGTCTTTTCCTGCTGTTTCGGCAACAGTCAAGACGCAATCAGTCGATTGGGATCCGTTAGCGTTCTTTGCTGTGACCATGTAGACACCGGCATCAGATGCGTCGACCGAGGGGATGTTGAGAACGCAGGCGCCGTCTTCGGGGTTGAAACTGAGATGGATGTGACGAGAAGGCTGGATGGGTTCACCATCCTTCTGCCAGGTGACTTCTGGAGCGGGTTCGCCGGCGACCTTGCATTTGAGGTTGACGGTTTGTCCGGCGAGGACTGTCTGATCGGCAAGGCTTTCACGGAAGAATGGCGTCGTTGATGGAGCGATTTCCACTTGAACTGGTGACTTCTTAGCCGACTTTTTAGGCTTCTTATCGGCAGATTCACTGTCCTTCAACGTAATCTCTGCCGAACAGTGAGAGTCACCATAGATGTTAGTCGCGATGGCAGTCCATGTTCCGGACCAGGATTTATCAAACTTTGCAATGGCCAAGGTGTAGCGGCCGTTGTTCTTTGATTTCGTGAAGTCCATATCTTTCTTCAATGCCTTGCCATTCAACAACCACCGCATTTCCGGCTCTGGGGTACCTTCAACAACAACTTCCAAATTGACTGGACCGGATCGTTCAATGACGGTGTTATCCAGCTTTTGTGTAAACTTGGGCATGTTCGGAACATACTCAACTCCGCTTTCGTCCAATCGTTCCACTTTGATGTTGGCCTTTGAAGTCACTTCACCAAATCGGTTAGCAACCTTGATTTCATATTGGCCTTGGTGTTCAAGTTTGGCTTCATACAGCTTCAAGAAAGCGATGCGACCATCAAAATATGTTCGGAGGGTCTTTGATTCTGCGACGAGGATGCCATCGTGGGTCCATTCAACAGTCGGTTCCGGATATGCGTCAATTTCGCATTCCAACAATTCACGATTGCCTTCATGGACATTGGCATCGCACAGATGGCGGGTGATGACAGGACCCTTTTCACGTTTTGGTGTCGGCGATGGTGAACGACTACGCGTGATTCCGGTTCCAACAACTTTGACGCCGGCATGTGTCCAATCGCGGCCGCCGGTATTGGCAGCTTCGCAGGAGTACTCGCCAGCGTCATCAGGGCGGGCCTTCATGATGTTAAGTTTGACAACACCCTTACGGTCGACGTATTGCAGCAATCGATTTTCAGTCATCAGCAGTTTGAGGCCATCGTGGTACCAGGTGATTGTTGGAGGCGGTTTTCCGGTCACTGTGCATTCGAGGTGGATTTCAGCATTTTCCATGACGGAAGATGGAAGCAAGCCTTCGGTGAATTTTGGCGGGATGACGGAAAGCGACTCATCGGGGGTGATGTAAACCATGCCGACGGAGCGCACACTGCCGTGGTCGTTTGTCGCGACGCAACTGTAGACACCGCTGTGATCACGCTTTGCTTTGAGAATAACCAGTTGGGCCATGCCAGCGGCAAAGGAGATTTCGGCATCTGTGAAAGGCTTGTCATCTTTAAGCCATTCGATGGTCGGTGTTGGAGAGCCAGTTACAGCAACCACTAATTTGACTTCGGCGCCTTCGGGAAGGTCACGTGAAGCCGGCAATGGCACCTTAATTCGCGGCGGCTGGGCATCATCATCATCGCGAGGGCGGTCTTTCTCCGGTTTTACGGTAACTTTGCATTCGCAAAGTGACTTTCCAGCTGGATTGACAGCTTCGACAGCGTACTTTCCTTGGTGCCGTTTTCGGACATCCAGCACACTGAGACCGAAGTTCTTGTCATCACGGTTTGTCAGGCGATAGATGTCGCCATGGATAATCTGGGTTCCATCCTTTAACCAACGCACGGTCAATGGCTTGGTCTTGGAAGCGATGGTGACGTCCAGCTTCAGAAGACCCTTCTCATAGACAGTTTCATCCAGCAATGGCACGATGAATTCCGGCTTATCGGTGTGGTCATCTTTGACAACAGTCAAATGGCAGTCGCTTTCACACATGCCATACTTGTTCTTGCCGATGGCCTTCCAATCGGCATCATCGTCCAGCTCGCATTTGGCAATGATAAGCTCGTAGCGGCCCTTGTCCTTACGCATAGCGTATTTGACATCGGGGCTGAATTTGATGCCGTTTTTGAACCATTCGACATCAGGCTCCGGCAGGGTGGTGTTGGTCACGCTGAGAATCATGCGATCGCCCTCCTTGACTGTTTCATCCTCCAATTTGTAGTGGAAGTATGGAGGGCTATCGAAAGTGTCGACATCTGGTTCTCCAGGCTTACGGCTGCGCTTCTTCTTGGATTCATCGTCATCGGTAGTCGATTTCCGCTTCGATGTCTCAGGTTCTTCGGAAACTGCTGCCTTTTTGACAGTTAGCTTGCCATCTGATTGCAAAACGATCGATCCTTGTTCGAGACGAACGGTATAGACGGCGCCATCATCAAGGCCAATGTTACGGATTCGGAGTGAGAAACGACTGGTATCCTTTGTCGGGAAGTACTTTGTGCCAATGAGAGAATCGTCGATGGGGGTGCCATTCTTCAGCCTGAAATATGTGTTGGTTATTGCTATGTTGAAACTTTATGGTTAAGACAGCAAACAATAGGTAGCTTTCAAAGTGCCAGAGATCACACAAGCATCTACGGTTGAGTGAGGATGGACAATGGCTACATCCTACGGCTTTTTTGAAGCTTGGTGCAACTTTAGTGCAGCAACTTTAAAATTTCAAAAAAGAGTTTCATTATTTTTTGAAAATTCTAAAGTTCAAAAAAGCTTTTCTCCAGTCTTCCGTTTCAGTTCAAAATATTAATACAAAATTAAAAAACGTAGACTGTCGTAATGTTATTTCCGTCCATTAACACCGTGAAACCACAATATTCAGAAAAAAAGTATATGTTTGTTTTGATGATGCTTTTCAGCGGATATAAAGCAAGTCGACGTGACCCGAGAAAGAAAAAGTCAGACGTATCTTTGAAACTGCTTCCGTAAAATAATATCTTTTTTCGTCATTTTTAAAAATTCTGACTTTGGCGCTTTTGACCTTTCATAGTTCTTGAAAGACAAAAAAAATGAGCTTTGTAAATGTAGGCCATTAATCTCATTGTAAAATCGAAAACGTGAAGAAAGGCGTGAGAAAGTTTGACTTACCAAGTGACTTTGACGTTTTCATCATCATTGACGGAGCACATGAACGTGCGTTCCGGACTACCATCACGTGTTTCAATGTCACGGAGGCCATTAGTGATTTCAAGTGTCTTCAGCTTCTTGGATCGGGAAGTCCTCTCGGTTTCATCGGTGGTTGATTTGGCTGAAGAGGGGTGTCAATTAGCTTTTGCATTCGATCTTTTCATGAAAGTTTGACTTTGACTTTGACAGTTTTATGTTTTTGCAGACTGCATGCAGTCTGTATGTTTATTGTTCGTGACGTATTTTTTATACTACACCCCTTTCAGAGGCTGGCATCTCCATTTCCTTCCCATTCCGAACTTCCATTACGCACATAAAAAAGAAGTGCGAAAAAATCTAGCCCGGCAGCGGCGGCGTTCCATGTGCCAAACTATGCTTAATTTTTTCGCCAGCTTTTTTCGCTGCGTCTCGTCATTCAGACCTATCGCGCCGGAGGCATTTACGCCCTCTTTTCAACTACGAATGGTGACATCGCCATTGGCCGAAACATGCAAAGAATGACTAAGTTTAGGTTATACACGCGTAAGCCAAAAGTCAAAAACCTTTTACTTATATCCGTTTTGCAACTTTTGGCATACTGTAATTGTTCATCTTTTCATTGACGCACGTTTTAAGGCGGTTTTGGCTTCCGTCCATCCTCTCTACATAGGATAAGCGTGTTTAAATATACACTTTTTCCGGAAATGTGCCCAAAAATCTCGGGGTAATTGAATTTCCGCAGTTATGTCCCTAAAAAGCAGTGCATTGGGGTTAACTTCCCTGGACTATTCCTAGTAGGTTTATAGAGTACGAGTTCTTATGCGTTAACACCGTTTTTCGTGTGCTTTCAAATAAGCTCATTTCCAACGTATAAATAGGATCACCCAGGCGGCACTAACGTCCCCATGTCTTTGGCCACCATCTCAATGGTATCGTTAAACACCTTTGGTTTGGCGACTTTCTATGCTAATGTTTTCCCTTCAAAGTTGCGTTAAAGCTGTCAAACTTTTTCAACCCTTTTACTCGCGAAATACTTCCACCTTGTTTGATCTATTATGTTATTCAGGTAACCCAAAACTCCCTTTCCGACCCACGAGAACCTATATATAAAAAGTTTGCAAATGCAAAATGTAAATCGATGCCATCCTTTTTGAATTTAGTTTTTGATGTGTAGGCGTTAAATATCAGAGCCATTTTGCTTGTTTTTAACTAAGTAAGCACATTGTTCTGCTTTGCCTAAACGGGCTTCCCAAAAATGAACCAATCCAAAAGTTTGGACCCGCATGCTTCAAGGCCCTAGCGCCAATTTATGCTTTTGCTAATGAGTTTTCCGAAGAAGCACGAAGCTTGGTGGCCAAGCCGACATCACTGAAGTGACGCTCGTGACACCTCTGCACGGGGTAGCCTATTTTGAATTGAATTCAATGTTTTGTGTGTTCATTTACAATGCCATTCAAATTACAACTTCTGTCTATCTGGAAATGTCAGGTTTAAGTTATAGGTCAGTTTTACAATGGTTGTAAACCTGGCTTTTGGATGTGCTTTGCTGTTTTGAAGTTGTTTTTCAAATTTAAAATGGATGATACTTAGCTAATTTATGCGTAGATAGAGTTCTTATGCAAACGTTGGACTATTTCCGTACGTACAAACAGATTTGATTCTCACACTTAAGGGCATCTGGGTCTCTTTTTTTGTATTGTGAGATGTTTGGAATGTTGTTCGTGGCTGCGTGTCTGTCTAGTTTGGCTTTTTGGTGTGCAACAGAGAATAATGTTCAATTTTAGGAAAGGCAACAATATTGATTGAATTGAAAAGTTACAACTGAAATTTTGTTTCGAAGCAATTAAGTTGGTCTTTCCGACTAACGCCAACCCTCATCCTGAAGTCGATCGTGTGTATCGCGTCTGCGGCTCGTCAACAAGCACCCGCTCCGGATTCCGGAGCCACCGCCTTTGCCAACATGCCGACCATGTAAGTTTCCAAAGTTCCAGATGGCCGATAGACTTCCAATTCGCACGTTCAAACTTGAAAACCCAACAATCAAAGACTTGAAGTAGAAGTAGGCATTGAAAATTGTCTATCACAAATGTAGGCAACGCAGAAATGACACTTTTTCCAAGTTCCGACATCCATTTTCAAATTCCAAATTTCACTGTCCCGTGTTACGTGTTAGATATTTTTCCGCTTCAAAGACAAGCATCCCCCACTTCGCAAAGGAATACACAGGAACATGAAAGTGGGAAATGGACCATAGGATTGTTCAGCTAACAAAAAAGCCTCGGGCGGGCATCTGTGAATGCTGCATGTGGTGCCGTATCGTGAGTGTTGTCTTTAAACTGAATCTATTTCAACCCCCTTAAAACGGAGACCATTGCCCGGTTTCCGGTATTGGTGCCAAAAACAGCTCCTTAAAAAGTTGTATTGATTTGTTTTTGTTGTGAACTCCAACTAGACAACTTGCCAAGATGCCGGTCGTTACTATGCCTGTGGCAAGCCATCACTTGTTCGTTGATCATTCGTAAGTTTTACAAATTCCAACAAAAAATTGCTGTATGTGTGTGAAATTATGTGTCAACTGTGTGTTTGCACTTTCTTTTGACGCAATTATCGGGCGTTTTCATATAAAACACAATTGTAACATATTTTTTTGCAAAATCTAACGG
>KB455443.1:329377-352700 GCA_000341325.1 Panagrellus redivivus | reverse complement strand
GGATTGCTAGACATGGAAAACGTTGGCGACATTCCGGATGAGGATGTCCAACGTTCACATCGGTGTAATGTTTTTCGGTGAACTGACCGTTCCGGTGAAAAAGATTTTCGGCGAAATGCCCTTTCGGTGAAATGTCTTTTCGGTGAAACGGTTTTTCGGTCAAAAAGTTTCGGCCAAATGGTTTTCGGTCAAAAGGTTTTCGGTGAACGGTCCTACATTCCTGGAAGCCAGCTAAAGCAGCAAAGATTAAGAGACGAAACAATTAGAGGCCCTCGAGGCATTGGACACCGCGCTCCTTTTTTCCAAAGCACAACAAAATGAACACTTTTTTATCGGACAATGGTCGCATCCACACCCACGCACCTTCGACCAGCTTGTTTTATGACGTGAATCAGAGCCGTTTTCCCGTTCATCGTTGCTTTGACAAAGCCCACATGATCAGTATCCGCGTGAATTGAGCGAACAATGTGCTCCTGCGCGATGACAAAACCCGAATGAACACATGCTTCCCGCCCTGTGGATACATTCTAATGGTCATTTGGATTTGAGAGGCTATAAATAGTGAGACTGGTGGTCAGACGCAATATCAGACCCTTCAGATTCTTATCAGTACAACCATGTCGCGCAGTTTCGCAATCTTCATCGCATTGGCAGTTGCTTTTGCCATCTTTAGCATCTCAGAAGCCCAATTTTACGGTGGTGGCTACCCCGGCGGATACTATGGCGGTTATCCTGGTGGATTCGGTGGCGGCTATGGAGGTTACCCTGGCGGCGGATTCGGTGGATATCCCGGTTATGGATTCGGTGGTCGCCGATGGGGTGGTGGATTTGGTGGTCGTCGATTGTGAGTTTTTGATGATAAGTGAAAAAATTTATTTTTTTCACCTGTGCACCGGGTTGTATGCGTGTGTGCACCTAATTTATGCGTGCACACCGGGTGCGCAGGTGAAAAATTTTATATTTTCAAATCGAAAAAAACTACGGAAATATTCATTTGGAATGATAAAAATAGTAATCATAACAAACTTTTTAGCTACGGCGGCGGCTTCTACGGCTAAACACAACCCCCAAACCAAAGCAAGCTACAGTATCCCGTGCAATCAATCAACCACTACAAATAGTGCCATTCATTACAGATTTTTATTGACTCGCATTGACGCACAAAATAAATACAATAATTAGTATTATAATTCAACTGAAAACAAAGAATATTCATTATGGTCACGGTAGCGCTCTCTTCGATCGCGACGACGCCGTGCGCAAATCGGTCGAATCGTGTGATTTCTCGAGGAAGGGCGCGCCATACATGGACTTATTCTGGGCCGTCGAAGGTGCGCCTCGCCCCAAGTATTGTGAGTTTTTTGGAATGGAAGTTTTCGCTGAACCATAATTGGATTTATTTGGTTGCTTGGATGCCGAAACATACGTGGATTCGGCTTTTTCGACTGTGGCTTCTTGGGGAGGGGCCGTCTGGACGGAGTAGTACTTTGTGCCGGCGGGCTTGGGGCCTTGGACGGAATAGTATTTCGTGCCTTCTGGTTTGCCGCCCTGGACGGAATAATATTTGGTGCCTTCGGGCTTGCCGCCTTGGACGGAATAGTACTTGGTGCCGGGTGGCGCGGCCCTGCTTCTGGATCGCTGAGTCGGGGTACCAGCATTCCTGGGTTGTGGCTTCTTCTTCGATGAAACTGAGGGCTGTGTGACATCGGTCGGGGGTAGGGCCTCTCTGGTAGGACGTTTTTTCGACGCTGAAGCCTGCGTGGACGATATACTCTGCCGACTTGTAGAATCTTGCATTGGCGACGGCGACCTAGCAACACGTGCGATCCTAGGGCGTGGGCGTGCCCGTTTCGGCTCGATCAGTGCTACCGGTTCACGCGAAACTTGGGACTTCCTCGATGCCACAGACTTGCCAGTCTTCGGGTCCCGAACGGAAAGCTTGAACGGCTCCTCGCTAGCAAGCCGCTTCCTCGATGGTTCCACCGACCCGACGGCGCCCTTCTCCGATTGCTGCGTGCGATCGATTTCCATCTCCGTGCCTCGTGGCGTCCTCGCCCTCCGCTTCTGGCGCTTCGCCTTCGACGCTTTCCGGGCCCGGCTCTGTAGAGTCGCCGGCGTGTATGGCGCATCCACAAGTTGCTGATCCTCCTTCAGCGGCTCGACTTTCACAGAAGCAAGGGCGTCATCTTCCTCAAAAATGGTCACGCGATTAAATTCATGCAAATGTAAATGCCACTGAACCTGCACCTTCTTGTCGTCTTTCCGAGCCGCTGGTGATGGCGCAACATCGACGATAGCTGGGGTGATGCGTGATTTCCGGGCATCTGGTGCCTTCCGTGGGTTCAGAACTGGCGGCTGATGGGTGGCGTAGCGGATGTTGACAAAGCCTGGATGCGACGAAGCCGACGTGAAATTCTCATTTTTAGGGGTGGTGTTGACCGGAATCTTGGGATTTATCGGCGATGAATGCCTCAGGCTACTGGCTGTCTTGTTTTCCTCCTCTGTGAACAACAATCTCGACGTCATTGGTGGTGATTGGAGCGGCATCGAGCTTGACGATGTATGCTGCGCGGCTGGGATCTGGCCATTCTCGGCTTCGATGGTGGCCAAGGCTTGGCTCGAGGCAGCTTCCGCCGTTTCAATGTCTACAAACACCCTCTTTAATCGATAAAAACAACCCCCAAAACTAACCAGAAAGCGTCAACGAAACAATATCCCCATTATTCGGCCAAAAGATCCGCGCATATTTCGTATCCATGACCTTTTCCACGACTAGCCGCTTTTTGAAACCAAAACTTTCATAAACGAAAGCACAGACCAAAACGAGCAAGAATATAAGCACCGATACGACGACCAATAAAATGACAGGCCAATAGGGGTGATCAGCGAGTGCCATAAACAACAAAAACGTGGAAGCAATTTGAGCTTCTGCGTCGGGAACCACTTCCGGCAGCCGTACATCCGTAATGACCCCGGAAATTGTGTGAAGTTTGGATAGAAATAGACATGTGCTGGGTGTTTTGCTTTCGATTTGGAGGGAAGCCCAGTAATAATAGCATTCCACTGTGTCGCATTTTGTCAAAATCATCGTAGCTCGGTCGAGGATTGCTAGGGATGCCAGGTGATTTTCCATCTAAACCAACAAATTCAGCCTTCAAAAAAGCGACAATTGTAAAGACAGACCTTCGGTATCGTATTCAAATTGATAAGTTTTGAATTCGTCGCCGTTCGTTCGGCATCATTCCAACGATACAGCCATCCATCTGTCAATGCATCATACATGTACACCGAAGCCACGGGGCCGGATTCATAAAGTGACGCCATTTGGTCTACCATTCGCCGATTTTCGAGTGTTCCGAGGATACTTTGTCCTAGTGGCCTGTAATACAACTTCGAAATTCATCAAAATCACAAATTTTGTTAGCGGGGCATAATATCCCCGGGGGCAAAATTTCCATCGGACACGCGGACGCACAAAGCGACGCTACGCTTATTGAAAGCATGCACTGTGCGTAACGGCAAAGTTTTTCTACTGGGACATCTTGTCCAAAACGCAAAATTTTGTAGGCGGGAGAAAAAGTTTCCGGGCGAAACTTCCAACAACACCATGGACGCACAGAACGACACAACGTTCATTACAATTATGCAAAGTGCGTACCAAGGAAAAGATCTCTCTGGGACATCATGTCCTAAACCTCAAATCATACCTATATTCATCCTTCTTCGTATGCGCATGCGTATACTTCTCAAAGGGCATCATATGAAGTTCATTTTCATTCGACAGCCAGAAACATTGAAGTTCGTCCTTGTAAAATGTGCATGTCGAAAGTTTTTGCGTCGTGTTTACCATGATTCCGGATTCTTCAAACATGGCAATGAGGTTTTTATGGGTATGGGTCGCTGTTTCGAGGTATTCTTCGACAGGTATTCTTAAATTTCTTCTTTTTAAATGCATATACTATCATAAACATACCGTAACAAAACATAATTGCCAGGTTCATACCGTGTCATAAACACCAACTCTGGTCTTCCTTCACCTTCCCGATGCCCGAAAACAAAAGCCCCAGATTCCGTGGCACACTTTTTACTGAGCCCCATTTGCATGACAAACGGCCCTAGTCGATCGATTTTTTTCGTTGCGTGTGTTTGAATTATGTGTTTGGTGCCGTTCAGGCCGACTTCATCATTCCGAGGTATAAAGCCATTGCGCCACGCGTAAAATCGACAATCTGGGGTTATGACATAGAAGATGGCCTTTTCGATTCCTTCGATATTTTCAAGATTCGAAATCGAACACAACTCAGGAGAGGCTAAAAGTACACAGTAAGCGAGATACGACAATATGCTGATTACGGTAACCCACGTGTCTCATCGCCATCATCTTTGGCAGAGGCCGGTAAACCCGAAATGACGATGAAGGCAGCAACGATAAGCGTGCAGAAGTGCATGAAGTGGGCAAGGACCCCCGGCTAAAACGCCTGCGGCAATGATCGATTCGATCGACGACAGTTGGGTCGTGGCATAATGGTCGAGACCCGGAGGGGACGGTATGGAATTATTACGATTTTATGCTGATTCGGACTGTTTTTGGGGATTGTCATAAAAACGTGATTCAAAATAGGCCCTTTTTTGTATGTTCCCATTTTGTCCATACTGGGAAGTTTTGTCCCATCTATTGATTTTTAACCAAAAACAGCAAAATGGCCGAAGGCGAAGCTGACATTGATCCCGATGGCCCAGACCTCAACCAACTCCAGATGGAACAGCTCGCGAAGAGCGTAGCTATCATGGATGCGGCCGATCAGGAGCTGCTTACAACCCTTTACCATGATCGGAAACGGTATTTGGAGTAAGTTCCCCATTTTTTTTCTGACCAATCTCAAACCCAAACTTCTAGTATGTTGGTCCAAATCCGTCGACTCTACTATGTCCGCATGGCCTCCATAACATTGACGTGTTTTGGCCTACTTTTGGTGATATCAGGGTTGTTGTGGTTTACGGTAGATGATGCGAACCACCTGAAATATCTGCAACAATGTACATGGTCCGATTGGGAGGATGATTTGGAGAGACAAGTCAGTTTTGTAAGTTTTAATTTGGAAATGAAAGAAAATAAAAATATATGGCTTTTTTCAGAGAGAAATCTGCGGTGCCATCCAATATGGCCCATACATCTGTGACATGAAATGCAACGTCGACCAGAAACACGTTTACACAAGGGTTGCACCGGTTTCATGGGAACTGGATTCTTACTTGACATGCACTGACAAATTTGCTGATACGGTTTATGTTAAAGCGAGTGTTAAGTAAAATGGTCTTGGAGCGAACGTAAAAAAAGACTAGAATTGGATTTTATTCTGATTTCATGCGACCAAAGTTCGCTTTTATGTTATCACGGTGACTAACAGTTGTTCTTCTAGTCACGACGGGATTTTTGTTACCCCCGCGCGAACCGAAAACACTCTTTTGCAAATATCTCGATCCAATGGCATCCAAAAGTCAAGTGTAGCACATCAAAATGATTGTCTCGTAAATCTCTACAACTTTGTTATTTTTTTCGGCGAAATACATAACGGCACGGCAGCAATGCCGAAAAACCACGTTTCAGACTTT
This sequence comes from Panagrellus redivivus, assembly GCA_000341325.1. NCBI lineage: Eukaryota > Metazoa > Nematoda > Chromadorea > Rhabditida > Panagrolaimidae > Panagrellus > Panagrellus redivivus. Next base: position 347,087 of record KB455443.1, on the reverse strand, counting down.
TGCAAATATAGCATTAACGCCTGATCAAAAGTATGGCTTGTATATAATCAAACGAAAGCTTAGAAAAATGCGAACAAAGTTGTTATTTTTCTTTGCCGTAGCTTACACAGTATTGCCGAAAACGCAGAATCCGTAAACGCTCAAAATCAGTCAACGCGTGCGAATGCGTTTTCGACGTACTGGCGGGAAGTGTGCGTCCGAACCGGACACACATCCTATCCTTTTTCGTGCTTTTTTCCTGAGGGTGCGCGCTAGGTAACTTCGTCCTGTCGTGTAGTATCAACAATGTTGAAAATGTTAGTAAAAAGACAATATAGCTGATTTAGTCCTTAATTTCGATGACAAAAACGCCGAACGACGATTTCCCCATTCGTTTGGGTGCGTGCGCATTAAAAGGCCTTTCCGCGCCTCTCGTAACGAATAGCGTCCTCTTTTCTTGCAGCCAGTCGTGTTGCTGACAAAGAATTCAAATGGTCCTCTGATTTGAGCTTTTTCCCACTTTCCAGCTTATGGATCCTTTTTTCATGCTTTACAATTGTTCACGTGAAGCTTTTTACCGTATTCGCGTTGAACTTTGACGAGAAAGCTAACACCACTATGCATTGTCATCGTCTTTTTCGTGCTTTGCGTTCGATCTGCAATCCCACCCCCTTCCATTCCAGCCCATAATCACCATGTCCGGCGAACAACAGGTGGCTGTCGACGGAACCGCTTCTTGCTCCGACAATGCCGCTTCAGGCTCCAGCGGCACCGGTGCCACGAATAACAAGGAAAAGAAGCGTTTTGAGGTACGTTTCTTACTTTTGTCTAATAATTTTATATATAATTTCATTCCCTTTCAGGTCAAAAAGTGGAATGCCGTCGCCCTCTGGTCCTGGGACATCGTCGTCGACACGTGCGCCATCTGCCGTAACCACATCATGGATCTGTGCATCGACTGCCAGGCGAACCACTCCGAAGTGACCCAAGAAGAATGCAATGTCGCCTGGGGCTCTTGCAACCACGCCTTCCATTTCCACTGTATCAGTCGCTGGCTCAAGACGAGACAGGTCTGTCCCCTCGATAACCGTGATTGGGAATTCGGTAAATATGGCCATTAAAACTGCCCATAATGCTCACCCCGATGATCTCTTTCGGTTTTAAATGACTTGCGAGTTTGTAACTTTGTGAATTTTGTATCTATCATTTCCGCGTGATGTTTTGCGGTTAACTTTGTATGGGTTTTGTGTATAAAAACTTTGAATCGGGTTGTTTTCATCTTTTGGGACAGTTTATCATCATCAGTTCACATGGGTGGTCATACTGTAGTTGCACTTTTGGAGTGTATCTCCTGGCATTCAACGAAGGATCGGTTGTTCTTATAGAATGCCTGTGTCATGTACGGCGTTGGGAAGGCGACATTGCGAAGAGAATCTTTCTGTAGATGGGGAATGACTTGTGAAGCGCGTTGCCTGAAGGGTTTATGATTACGGTAAGACAAAATAAGCATTCAAAATCACCTCAGTTCTTGTGCCAGTTGCACTCTGAATCCATGGGGCAACTTTTTATCCAGCAATAGGATGTAAAGCCCACAAATAGGCATATTCTCAATCCGTTTATCACAAATCTTGTACTCCTTCAGTTCAAAAATCTCCGGAACCAGCCGATAAAGCACAAAATAACTGACACTAGTTGGCGTTGTCGGATTGTTGACAAAAGCCCAAAACGCCGGCCCCTCGTCCCACGAAACCTCATCAGCATTACTGTACATTGAATTCTTGATGATGGCATCCACAGTCTCCTGAATGACAACATCGGCTAGCCTCGGGGCATCAGCTGGAGCCGCTTCCTTCTTTCAGCATCGGAAGGGCAATGTTGAACTTTGAACTTGATCCTATCAGTCAGACGCATGTGGTTGTGCCCCTTTAGAAGCTTCTCGCGTTGAGCGTGGATAATGTAGGCTTCGGTTTTGCGCTTGTACTCGACCACTTCATCGACTATCCGTGGCTGCCTACGAGGAGTCGACTTTCCTGGAATCGGGGCTTCGTTCGCCGGCAAGTATTCGATGGTTTGGAAGGCCGAATTCTTCGCGAGTTCATTGGCGACCGTATCATGACCGAATGAGGGGGTCGCTTGGGTAGTCGGGGATCTTTCGGTTGCCGTTTGCGTTTTGTCAACGGGTAAACTTGGCGATACTGGCTTGTCGGAGGTTGTTTTTGTGGTGCGCGAATTCGACTTCGGCTTCATGGCTCGATTTGATTTGGACTTTGATTTTGACTTGACATTGATCGTTGATTTTGATGGGGCGTTGTTTGCATTCGTGATTGGCTGCACTTCATTTTGAAGCTTCATTGCCGCCTTTGGTAGCCTGTTTGACTTCGCTTTCCGGTTTTTGGCATCGTGTTTCGAGGGTAGAGATGTGGTTTTGGTAGCCTTCGGGCCTATCATTTCGATCTTTTCATTTGACGGTTTTGTCGTCGATGTAGATGTTGGCTTAGCGTTGTTCCCGAGTTTTTGGACGGTCGCGCATTCGATGGAGCATCAATCGATGGCGGTTGTGGTACTTGTACGAATTCAGATGGTTCTTCAACCGGTGCATTTCCCATCTCAACATTGTTTTTTGGCACCGGCTTCGGCTTGCCACGCTTCCGCAACCAGAAGAACCATAATAGAAATCCCGCGATTAAAATTCTGAAACAAACAGTGTTCAATCTTAACTTATACATTGAAGCAGGGATGCGAAATCTCCCGGGAGAAAACATTTTCGGGAGATTCTCCGGAGATTTCTCCAGGGGAGCTCCCGGGAGAAATTTTGCTTCGCATCCTTGCATTGAAGTAATTACATCAGAATCAAAATCCCTCCAGAAACGCCAATTGCAATGGCAGCTTTATTTGATCCGCCGGTATTCGAATTTTTCTTTTCAGCATCAACCAATGTAAACGTAGTACCCTCGGGAATAACAGGAATCAATACCTTTAACGTCCCATCTTTCTTGATATGGATGCTGCCATCAATATGATATATTTCATCCATCAATTGTCCATTCTTGTCAATTCGAAAAGTAGCTTCTGTCTGAGTGACTAAAATCAATTCAAGTACTAACAAAATATATATAATATGCTTATTAAATGAACGTTTTACGCACCAATCATATTGTTGTGTGATGCAAATCCTTTTGGACATCCTTGGGATACGGTATCTTTGAGTGACCCTAGACAAAGCGTAAATCGCTCATGATTTCCCTTGGGATTATCGACGCGTAATGTCAAATGACTCTTGGCAAAAACGATTTTTTCAGTGACGTTTGATTTTAGGATGCTGAAATTGAATGAATATTTCATTATTAACAGGTTTATAACTCACATTTCACCGTAAGTGCAGTAAAATAAAGCGATCAGTGTAACTATGGTAATGGCACCAGTGTACATGTTAGTATGGTCAGTTTCTAGGTATGAGTCAGTCTACAAACACATTGTTGTATGATTTTAGCGTGAATAAATTAAAACGACACTTACCAGTTTGGCCGACCATAGTTATTTAGATCCTGTTTTTTTCCTTCAATGAACTGTTTCGTATTTTGCAAATTAACATACTACTTTGATCGAACTTAACATTTATATAAAATTTCATTAATTAAAACATTAACTGTAGTTTTCATACAAACAAACATACACACAGAACGAAAAAAAACGAAAGCTTAATTGTTTTGTGGCTTTTGTGCATTGATTTTCGAACCGGTAACCGTGTAGCTTTCGATTTGTGTTCCAGAAATCTTCCGACAGAAACAATACCATAACACCAGAGCACTCACGATTCTAGAGTAGATTGAATTAGTTTCTGTACAAAAAACATTGAAAAACTTGCATAATTGCCAGCGCCACAAGACCTGCTACGACAGTAATGAGGACTTTGTTTGACTTTGTTTCTTCCATCTTTTCAGTAGAAGTCGAATAGGTAGACGAAGACGTTGTTGATGTGACCGGAATAACTTTATAAGCATTTACCAACGTGACAATATGACTAAACGGGATCTTAGGCAGCAGGACATTGATTGAATCGTCTTTGTCGAAACGAATTTTACCAACGACATCGTATGATTCTCCAAGTAGATGCCCCGCTCGATTGACTTGATACGTTCGAACTCGTGTTGAAACTGAATACTTTTTATGTTTAATTGGTTAAAAAGCAATGCCTTACTTGTAAACATAAGTATAGCAAATCCAGATGGACATTCTTTAGAAGGAGGGGCCGAGTCTGATTCGAAGCAAGTCGAATACGCACCTCGTTTGTTGTGACGGTTATCAACGCGGATTGTCAACACATTTCCGGTGAAGGTTACCTTTTCTTTGACGCCTTCGATCATTATTCTGGATAAAACTGTGATTATTTGGGGTAATGTTGTGGAGGAAATACTTACACTTCAGCATTCACATGATAACATGTAAAAAGCAATACCAAAATCAGTGTACTGTATGTCATCGATGCAATGCTTGGAGCCTGAAGTTTAAAGAACTTTCTTATTGAATTACGGTATACTGATAAATCCCATGTAAATTAGCATATTTTTTTATTTTCGGCACTTTTCATCTCAATTTGCAGTTTACGGATCCTAAAACGGTCAAGAACGACGATGTCCGATCAACCCGGAACTTCGGCCTCCTCGGCCAGAGCTGGGTCTTCGGCTGTCATGCCGAAGAAGCGTTTTCAAGTATGTTTTTCAGTTTTCAAAACATCACATCCACCAACTTTTGCCCTCCAGGTCAGAAAATGGAACGCCCTCGCCCTGTGGTCCTGGGACCTCGTCGTCGAAACCTGTGCCATTTGCCGCAACCAAGTCATGGACAAGTGCATCGAATGCCAAGCCAATCAGGCCCTCCCCACTGATTACGATTGCAACGTAGCCTGGGGCGCCTGCAACCACGCTTTCCACTTCCATTGCGTCACTCGTTGGCTTCGGACGCGCCATGTCTGCCCTCTCGACAACAAGGAATGGGAATTCCAGAAGTACGGCCGTTAACCTGCTGGAATTGGAATTTGTACTATTTTGACGTCAGTTTTTCACTACTTCACTTTTTTCGTTGCAAAAGTTAACAAAAATATTTTCCAAATTCTTTTTAACACCACTTCCATCCGCTGAAATTAAACGAAAAGTGTTTACTTTTCCCATTTTGGCACTTAAAAAGTCAAAAGCCACTTTGCTGACGTCTTTTGTTTTCACGTATTTTGTTACTATAAGCCTTTTTCTTTAGTACAAAGCAATTCTTGAAAAAATTTTGTCATGCAAAAAAAAATTTGATCCCATTTGGCACCAATGAGTTTTAGTTTTTCAGTTTCAATGTTTACTTATTGGAGCTGTTTCAAAGAGGACCAACGTGGACTAACTCGACTGATAAAGGGCTTTTATTTGTCTATCTGCAAAAGATGTCTGGAACATGAGTATGTATGAACCGAAGCGTACATGTCGGATTAGCACTGTTGGAATGTTGCCTTTTATTGTTTGCGGTTGACGATAAAGGGGTTGGTTTACCTGAGTTAGAGGTGGGGACTGATAATCCTTGCCCTTTTGCAACACGTGGGTAGATTATATAAGCGTGACAATAAAAAAGTGGTCTTTTAAACTTTGCATTCTTGTGGTTTTTCTATTTTTTTACAGAAATGGTGGAAATTGGAGTTTGTTTGTCGAAATTGATCTTTGATATTGTATTTTTGCCATAAAATTGTCTCAAACGTAACAATTTGCCAAAAATAGTCTTTTCATCAAATTCCTGGTTATTGTAGAACAAATATATGGCCACTGAATATAAAATGAATGATAATTATGGCTTAGATATAGATTTCTTCACTTCTATACACCTGCAGATAGGCCCATTTTGGCAAAATTTTCTGTGCTTGGTGCTAAGTTTAAATTTTGGGTTTATTTTTAACCAAAAAAAGGTTAAAAAAGAAATCGCACACCAGCGGGATCGAACTCCCGGATGTGCCAGGTTTGGGACATGAGGGTAGCGCCTTATCCTACTGCTCTATTCTCGCAATTTATTGGAAAAAATCGCACACGAGGCGGGATTGATCTGCCGATGTGCCATGTTTGGTGACGTGGGAGCTGCGCCTTATCCTACTGCTCTATTCCCGCAATTTAACTGAAAAAATCGCACACGAGGCGGAATCGATCTGACGATGTGCCATGTTTGGGACGTGGGAGCTGCGCCTTATCCTACTGCTCTATTCTCGCAATTTATGGGAAAAAATCGCACACGAGGCGGGATCGATCTGCCGATGTGCCATGTTTGGGACGTGGGAGCTGCGCCTTATCCTACTGCTCTATTCTCGCAATTTATTGGAAAAAATCGCACACGAGGCGGGATCGATCTGCCGATGTGCCATGTTTGGGACGTGGGAGAAGCGCCTTATCCTACTGCTCTATTCCCGCAATTTAACTGAAAAAATCGCACACGTGGCGGATACGATCTGCCAATGTGCCATGTTTGGGACATGAGGGCAGCGCCTTATCCTACTGCTCTACTCTCGCAATTTCTTGGAAAAAATGTCGTAACAGCGAAAAACAATAATGTAATTTGCAAGAATTTTATAGGCGAATTAACTTAAATTGTCGAAAGTAATCTTTGCCAGTTTTTTGTCTGAAAATCCTAAAAATTAGTAATTTGCCAAAAATAGCGTTTTCACTAAATTTCTGGTAATTCTAGTCAAGGTTTACAGCTACTGAATGAAAAACAGAAGGTAATTATGGCTTTGATTTGGATTTCTACACTTTTAATATACTACAAACAGACTATAAATTCACAGACATGTTTTTTCTAACTAGTATCATAAAAATTTTATATCTATAGTCTTGCAGCTATAGACTGGTACTACAAATGTTTACCTTTTGCAAGCTTCAATTTGGTTAATAGTGCAATTTGCAAAAAATTTTATGAATGAATTTCCTCAAATTTTGTTCCGTTATGTAGGCTACAACCACATTTCAGCCCATTTTTCATGAATCTTCTTCACAAAGTTCCATGAATTGCTCCCATTATGCATTTTAATTGCATTTCCTTTGCTTTTCTTTCCACAATTACACTTTTTAGAAAGTCTCAATAGCGACCCTTAACTTCAAATCGATCTTCTTTGCAAGCACTAATAAACCACCTAGTCATCCTCACTAATCCTCGCACTGACAAGGCCACTAAAATCCATCCCTATGTTTTCCCTTTATAGAATGTCCCTCAGAATTTCTAGTGACAACCCATGGACCCCACTTTCTTCAAGTAAACATTTCCAAGTTCCACACTTCTGTCGGCATCTCCAAAAAATGACTGCACTTTACATTTTTAAGGAATGTAAGGCACATTTTTAAGGATGTCAGTGACGCCATCCTTTGAAAATGTGGTGCTGTCGTCGCCAGCTTCAGCGCCATCGCATGTGACCGTCTTGAATTTTATTTAAACTTTCTTTTAAACGATCTATTTCGAGAGCAAAGTTGGAATTTGTAAGTAACTTTCTATCTTGTGACGATTAAATCTTTAGTGGGATCGAAAGAATCACGCAAATTGAGACTCTGTTTACCGTTTTTCGATGTTTGGGATGTCTCGAATCCGAGGATAGTATGGATAGAAGTTGGGATAAACTTATTTTGACGCGTTTTATGATAAGTGTGAACTTCAATTACGGGGAAACGGTTATAAAGTTTTCCCATCCATTGAATAGAATACGTTTCCCACGATTTCGTTAGCCCCGAAGAGTGTGTCATCAGACAAACCAAAAAACCCACAGAAAGTTATGCTTCCTTATTTAAAAGTGTCGAAAAGTGTTGAAACAGCTTAAAGAACGCGAGAACTCGACCCAAATTTGATTGCCATACGTAGACCCTATTTGACCAACACAAAATTTTGTACATATGTGGTTGGCACAGCTTGCATTCTTGGCATTCTCATTTATTGTTGCCTTGCCGAAAAATGAAATGCCTTTCGAAATGGCACGCGCGTTAGTCCAATTATTATTTACTTTTTATTGCTTTTCAATGGCAACATTGCTTGCAACAAAATTTTTCGGCCATGACATGACGCATCGCGGCGCCCTGTGGCCTTTTTATATCCAATCCCATTCATTAAAAGTTTTTACTTTTCTATTTTTATCCATTCACCATTCTTATGTACAAATATAACACCCCTGGATGCTGTGTAAGACGGATTGCGTCATTTTCGGCATGCCAAACATGCCTCCGCCTGCGGGAGAAAGTGCAAAAGACTACCAGCTGTCTGATTATACTTTATGGACTTGTTTGTGTTGTTTACAAGATTAAGACCAAGGTGTCTTTAAAAGTTGAATTGGATTTGCGTGCGATTTACGTGGAATTGGCAACAGTTAGAAACAACATTTTTCCATTAGCGTGGTCGCGTGTCAGCGCCAGTGTCAAAAGCCACAAATAGCCGTGTCTGGAAGGAAAAAAGCTTTCCAAGTTTGTCTGGTGTTTGACCCTTGGCACCTTTTTATAAGCTCCTTTTTCAATTTGAAATTCCATTCCATAACTACCTGTTTGGCATTGCTTGAAGGGGCTGAAAGTGTAAATAAAATGTAAATTAGGGCTTTTTTTGCGATTTTCGATGACCATTTCGAATGTCAATGTAAATTAGCCAGTTTGGTCATGGTTTGGCATGGCAAATCAAAACCCCAAAGATGGCAGTCAACTTCCGGTATTTGGGTTGCAAATTCAAACGGATGCACCGATTTCGAATGGCACAACACATGTTTAGACGTCGCTTTCGGGACTTTAGAGAGTTTAAACCCATGACAAGCTTGAAGTTGACTTGAATTGAGGCAAAGTAAGTATAGCAAAGTAGGCGGAAGCAAGATTGTCGAATCCGTTTGGTCTGGACTGCGTTGGCTGGCTTCCTTTTTCGTGGGTGCACCGCACCGCCACTTTAGTACCCATCGAAGGCGAGATAAAGTTTTAACTTCGTCACCAGAGGCCATTGGCCAGCCGACGTCCGACAACCCTGACAAGGAAAGGCACTTAGTTGGACTGAAACCGGCGAGACTGCAGACGTCCTGTGGCTTCGGAGTCGAAACTGAAGGAGTGTCAAAGTTTGGTTTAGCCAGCCTAAACCGAGCTACTATTTATTCTGTCGTCTCTTTCTATCCTAAAAACGAACGCCGTCCATCTCTAAACTGTCTAAAAATCCCTGGAATTCCATTTTTTCCTATAAAAAGCTAACTTTAGCCTATTTCTTGCACTTTTAGGCACCTCCTAGACGGTGTAGCCAACCCTCAAAAATCACATTCTTCCGGTTCACCAAAAATGTTACACTATGTTTTTACAACCAAACACACCCTGAAAAGTGTTTATTTTGGCTTTGAAACGGGGCAAAATATTAGCACTATCGAAGAAAATTCCAAGTATACTGACTGACTGAAACTTGGAACCCTCAAAAACCCCCAAAATTAGATTTACGTTGAAAGTGGTTCCTTTTTTGTTCCCCAAAATTTCATTGTCCTTCGTTTGAATATGTTTAAAAAGCCCTGGAAGATGGATCTCGCTTCTGGGCGGATAGATGGCATACGCAAAATTGAGTTTGGTCGCGGTTCGGATAGCCTAGACCTTCGAAAGTATGTGTTAACGTCAAAATTGCATACAATTTGAAGTTCATTTATCATTTTTGACGCCCTTTCGCAACACTACGATGGACTATACACTTTTTTTCATAGTTTCGAATGATACATCGGCAAACCGGAGGACCTTTTCGTTTGCGTTTGCACAGTTTCCCACGCCGTTTTTTTAGTGTAATGGTTGGCGGGCAAGGCTATTAGCCCCTTTTCACAGCTTTTGATAATCCTACTTAACTATCATTGCTGGGCTAGGATGTATCTTTCAAAAATTGTACTATCTTTAAAATAGATAGTTTCAAACCCACGTAAATATGAGCCGCGGGTGGTTTTTCTTGCGGGTGTCATCAATGATGCCGACACTGCGTGTGCGTGCGGGCGGCGTGGGTGGTCCCGCGTGAGAGAGTGACACTGTAATGTCATAGTGCACCGCAAATTGCCTACATGTAACATGCTTGCCCTTTTCCTTCCCTAACTTCATGAAAACTGCAACATTGCAATTTCTATGTCCTTTTAGCGGTTTCAATTTCATGTATGATGGTGATTTTGACATTTGTTCACATTTAAATTGTGTTTACCCTTTTTCTGCTTCCTTTTTTGGATGGTGTCATCGAATCATCTGAATGTCCAATGCCGTTTAAAAGTTTCCTTTCCTCGGAACGGAATCAGCCCAGGGTGCAGCAGCTGTTCATTCCTGGGCTTTGGTTTTTTGGAGCCCTGTTTCGTTTCTCGTTTCGACGCTGTTTTTTTGTGTTGCTTAACTTCATTCATTTCATGGATATATGTAGAATGTTGGAGAAAACGCAAGAAAAAACAGACCATAGTCCAACAAACTAAACATGTGGTCAATGCATTGCAAACTTCGAAGAAAAAAGGGGTTCCAGATGGCGTTGAGAGAACTTTTGGTCGGGTACTGACGGATTCTGAAAGTGTCAGAAGCAGGGTTTCGGTTGTTGAGGGCAAGTTATCAAAAATAACGCGAGCTATTTTGTAAGCAAACATTCTTTGGCTTAGTTAGTTGGTGGAAATGACAGTTTTCAAATTTTGAATTTTTTAGATTTTGTAAAAACTTAAAATTGACCTTTGTTTTAAGTTTTTAACTATCGAATTGACATAAAGTTAGGTTAAAATCTTTTGTTGGTCAATGTAAATTTGTATTTTGCCCCTTTTTTCAAATAAATAATTTCCAAAACCTCCAATCAAAAACCCCATTCAAAGACCAATTTCCAACGCTAAAGATTATCGTCAAAGTCAAATATATTCCTACCAGTTCCCATTAACCAAAAAAGAAAACAATTCAAAGCACCCTTATCCCATTTTTGGTAACATGTGTCATTTCCACAAACTGTTGATAACTCCAAGCCATTCCGAGTTTTCGTCCACCTCATCCCAGCTCGCCTCGGCACGCCTTCTAAAAAGATGTATGTTTGTAGTTTCAACTAATGGACGACGTCCGCTCTTTTTTCTATTTCCTGCTTTCTCGCCATTTTGGCACTTTGTGAATGTAACAAACATGCAAGTTGTATACGCTATACATGTCATACTGTAGCATAAGCCGAACGCCGACCCAAGGCCAAGGGCAACCGGAATGGCGGCAATATTCCTCCGTTTCCTCGAAGCAGCAGAAACGAAATCACCATCCACAAAGAATCATCAATCAGGCAACTAGTCAAAAGCTGAGTTGGCTTGTAAATTGAATTCAAACCCATAAATAGCCATTCCCATTCAAGAATCTATTCTGTCATGATAAACAATATTATTCAAATTACAACATCAACATACAAACTTAAAAAAGCTTGCATTAGTCAGTTTTGTGGACTTGATAGATTTTTGAAGGTTGTAACTACAGTTTACATCTTACATTTTGTGATCTACAATTCCATACTACATGGAAATTTTTTGCCTTTTCCGATCTATGTTCTTTAAAATTTTTAAAAGTAGAAAGTACGCGCCCCTCGAGCAGCTTGTTGACCCCATCAGTCATCAGTCATTCGGTTGACCCTGTGACATTGTCGGGTAATGACGTTAATTATTAGCCAAATTTAAAGACTGAAAAACAATTTCAGGCATGTGTCGAGCCTTTTTTGTACCGCTTGGAATTCGAATCGATGTTTGAACTTTGCGAACGGCACGTTGTCTGTTTTCGATGGGAGGCTGTGCCGTGACTTATTGACACGATTTGTGGCATAAATGAAGTCGCTGTCGTCTTCGGCGACGTCAAGCGATAACATTTGAAAAGTTTTAACATCAGCTTTGCGTGAAATTCTTCTTCCTTCCTTTTTTTGTGGACACGAGTGCGCGGATGGGCGGGGCTTCCTATTTTGTGGAATTTTAAAGTTTTCTGTTGCTAGTTTTCAATTTTTGGCATGTGTTTAACAAAAATGCTTTTGTTTCAATAGAATGACCTCTATTCTTTGGCAGTTTTTGTCTTTTCTTGAATGAAGGGTGGTCTTTGGCTTAACGGCATACTGTAGATGTAGTTAGGGGTGGCACTTTTTTCAAAGTTTGAACAATTATCATTAGCAAAGGTTCAAACAATGTTGATGAGCAACCTACCCAAGGCCCCCATAACAGTACATTGCGCTTCATTTGCCCTGGGGCTCTTCTTTTTGCACGTTTTATCCCTCCCAAGTACAGTCAAATTATGGTAATTTAGAGCTCATGGAACTAACAATTTTCGAGCAGTTACGTCTTTTCAGTGTGACGAAGACGGTTGTTGATGCAGGCCACCTGATTAGGCTTGATTGTTGATAATCGATAGACTTTAGCTTACATTAGGGGACCGGGGAACACATGTTTTTGTTGGGTATTTAATGCGCTCGTTGAAGACGGAAGTTACTTCGTTTTCCTTTTCGATGGGTTCAGACCCCTTAGGATGGCACACAGCGTTCCATTCCGACATTGCGTTTAACTGCCGGTAGGCATGTGCGAATTCGTCCCTATGCTACCAAAAAAGTGAATACTGAACGGCGCCGCGCTTCGGTTCGAGCTTAATAGCCGCCTCAGGGCAACAATTATCAGAGCCCTTCCTTTCCTGAAGAGCCTATAGGCTAGGCTATAGCTCCAGTTGACAGGGCGTGGGATGTTCGAATTCGAAGAGAAGCGGTTTGGTTTGCAAACTCGGGTCACTGACAGTGTTCGTAATGGCACGAGAAGCGTGTCAAATAGCGCCGTTTATCCCCCTTGTTTTTCGATTCCGTTTATCGTAGGAACACCAACAACCCTGCTTGACCACTCTCGAAATCCACCTAATTGGCGAAAAAAAACTACTAAATTCCCAGTATGGACTCTTGTTTTTTAATCGCCATCCAACTTAGGCACCCAAGGTTACTGTACTGACCCCGCGAAAAGCTCAAATTTCCCTCCGAGGCCAAAATACTTTAATTTAAGCCCTTTAAACCCGTAACTATTTCAAACATCCATTTGGCTTCCGTAAATCCGGTCCAGTTATGATCTCTTATCCAGTCTGAGTCTTAGGGTTTACTTTCTGCAAAATCTCAAAAACTCATTACATCAATATTTCAATACTTCATTCAACAAACCCTCCATAACCAATTTCCGCGTTTTAATTTCAACCAACTAAATACTCAATGCAATGACAGCCCATTTGTCGACATAATCCGCTCCCAAAAAATGAAAACTACGCAAAACTTAACCAAAAATGTAAAAATAAATCCCCCGCACTGTCGAATTTCCGTTCCGTGACAGGCTTAGCCGATGTTTGCATTTTTTGGTCTACGTTTTCATGAATCAGAACTTTGTTATTACACCCAATAATTACATCCTTTGTTTTTCTCGCTTTTGCTCAAATTTATATAGCGTATACACTTAGCTTATATGCTTGTATCTTGGCAATTCGTTAGTCTCAGTTTTTTTGAATGTGCTTGTGTTTGTTTTTCGTCCTCAAATTTCGCTTTTATGAATGCATCGAAGCATACATAGCCATTGTGTTATCCTTTAAAATTATGTACTATGCCATCCGGGTCGGTCCTGGGTTTTCGTCTCTTTAAAAGTAAGTAAAGTAAAATTTTAAATCACTTACATCCTCGAAACACAGAAGAAGGAGAAGGCTAACTATGTTGTCGATCAAATTAGGTCCAATTACTTAGCCTCTTCTCGTTTTTTTGTTCGAGAGTTGTTTCCCGGTATACTTGAAATCGAACAACTCAAAAGAAACTTCTTTTGTGTGGCAATGATTGCGTTTTTATATGTTTTGAGTGCCCTTAAACCTGCGCAGTTTGACGTTAGATTGCCAAGTGTGTTCTTAAATTACAACCAATCAAAAGCACACAAACTTCCAATCTCAAGTTTTTTTCAAAAGTTAGTCATTTCCCGAGTACCTCCAACTTAACTTAAAATTGCTCTGCTCTTGTCTTCAATTCAATGCGCAGGCATGTTTTTCGTTTTTTTTCCGAACTTCGGGGAAGGCTGCAATTTTTCCACGCTCTCCTGGTAGACAGTTCGGTTCAAAGGGCCCTGCAGCACTAGGCCAGGCCAAGGCGACAAATTGCGCATTCATCGTCGAACCTCTGTTGTGATGGCTTGTTTACGTAGGCCTCAAGTCAAAGTCAGTATTGAGTCGTCTCATCCATCTTCTTTTTTGCGTTATTTTTTGATGAAGCTTATCGTTATTGTAGCGTGACCTGACTTGGCATTGTTTTCTGATAAAAGGGTTTTCAGTTTGTGCGTTAATATGTTTCACTTTTCAATTTATGTCTCTTTAAAGTTCGCTCATCTGTTCCGCAAGACCGATTACGAACCCAAACATGCCCCTAGGCGAAAATAAATAACCCAGTCAGTCCGGGGCCCGTTAATGCAAGTGATGATGGTAATGGCTTCCTCTGTCGTGCCACGGATCGTTGCCATTGATGTCGACTGCCACAGGGGTCCCAAAATGGCCTCTTTTTTTCAAGGACACGTTGAAATGCTTGTTTTTCATTACCGCCCAATGCTAGCCATGCCCCCAGGGCAGACCACCCCGACCTTTTCTTAATGGCCCAAAAGGGTTGTCGCCATGCCTGCTTGTTTTGTTTGTTTGCCCCGAAAATACCCCAAGCCAACTGGCTTACCCCGACCCTACAAGCCATCCTTGGGTTACTTCTGGGTTGGGTATCAAAATTTTTCATTTTCGTCTGACGCGTACTTTTAGCCGTCGTCCGGCGTCTGGAATTTCTAAGAACCAAAGATGTCTCTTCGCTCCGCCCATTTTTGATAAATGTTAGTTTTTCAAAGGGGTAGTAAGAGTTGGTTGATTGGGTTAATCACTGATCATATTTTTTTTATGTTTGCATTTCTAATTAGTTGTTTTTTGTTTGAAAAAGCCAACCAATGGCTTCATCGTCTATAGCAACGCAAATTTAAAGCGTTGTCTAGGGAGATTTAGTGGTTTTTGTTCATTCATAGATTCCATGTGGGACCAACAATGGCCATTTTTTGCATTTATAACGTTAAACTTGTCGAAAAGGGTGCCAAATACCCTCTTGAAAAAAGTTCTATTAATTCTGCAAGGCTTAAAAGTGCCAACTTTCTTAGTTACTAAAAATAAAACTAAAAATATACATTTGCATTTGCCTGCCATGGACATGCATAATTAACCCGAGCCCATACTATCAGTACCGTGGTAGCGAAAAACAATTAGCTATTCGCTAGTTTGCTTTTGCATCCGAAAAAAAGAGGAGGAAAAAAGTTGTGACAGTTTGCACACCAGCTTTGGCATCTATGCCATCGGCGAAAGTAACTAACCCCCGCTGATATGTAATTGCACTCGTTTGGGACAATTACGTGTACTTTTTTAGTTTTTTTTGGTTAAATAACTCGAGGAGGAGGGAAGCCCACTGACCCAAGCCAAGTCCCAATTACAAACATTGTAGTATGTCGCTATTAAGCATGTTTACAACTGCCCCTTAGGGCGACCACCCAATGAACTACCATATCGGCATCGGCATGGTCTTTAGTTTGGATAGAGCCTCTCTCTAGGCTTAGCTACTATGATAATTGGGCCATTTTAGAAGTAGCGAAGCCAACTTCTAACTTCACATCAAGAATGTCCTTATAATAGCCTAGTCTCCCTGGGGTTGGTTGAAATTGTTATTCCGTGCTTTTTATTCGAGATCCAAGTCGCGAAAAACAGAGTACTATGTCTATAATACATGCGTACTCCATTTCCGTGCTTGTTTCATGCCCCCATTATGCCGCGGAATAATGTTGTTATTTTTGGTTGGAAGGCATTTATTTTTATGATATGTGGATTCATTTTTAGCAAGTGCCGACCACTTCCAATTCCGACGACTTTGCTATGTCAGAATCTGCGTAGGTCAGCCAAGTGTCGTACTTGGCCCATGACCGCCGCCTGCTTTGCAACAGTGAACCCGACCAACCCATTTGCGGGGGACGGGATGGTTTACCCTTACCCGGAAAAATGTGTCAACAATACATATGGAAATACACTTTATATTCGCATTTCGTATGTTTGTAGGCCGCCTTCAAGCTGTTTTTTCTCAACCCTGCAGCCATCCCACCCCATCTTCTATTGATATATCTTCATCTTTGCGAAATCTCCCATCCAATATCCATACGATATCGCCGTCGCTTGGTCATGTCATAGCATCATCATGCTTCTTGAGCCTTCTGATGTTGGCCCGAAGACGTGCGCACATCGCACACGTGGGGACAGCGCGCACGCAGCTTCCTTCACATCGTGCTGTGTCTGTTTTTTGTTCGTTGTTCGCCCCTGGTTTGGTTAATTGTTTCGTCACGGCTGGCATCGAGAAGCCTCGAGGATGTTTGACGTTCCGTCTGAAGTGGCACTGACTGTATCTGCTGGGGTCGGCAAACAATAGGGGTTCGTTCAGTCGTTCTTTTAAGCCGCTACTGGCACGGACGTTAGCGTTCAGTCGGATGTGCCGACGACTATCATGGGGTTTCGGGGGTTTTGTTTAGTGGGCTAATTGCGTCATGTGAGTTGACATAGTGATTTTAGAAGTTTTGGGAAGGGTTTCTATTTTTGGGAGAGCAGCGAAAATACTGTATGTACTACCCTAAAAGTGGCAAATCTAAGTTTTGCGCGCATAGCTCAATTAGGTAGGCCGTTAATTTGGCATCCAAAAACCCCAAGTTCGAATCCCATTGTCGCCAATGTGTTTTTTCTTCTTTAAAAACCATTGTCTACACCACAAAGAACACAAACAACCAAATTCCATTGTTAATTCCATTACTCCACTGTTGTTTGACCACATTAATTACCCCCCTTTTTATCCAGAGCGGCACTTTTCTTCCTGAGGCTATCACTCTTTGTCACAGTTTTTTCAAGTTGAACCATCTTTGCCAACGGAACACCTGTTTCTCGATCGCGGCTGTTCTCGAGGTTAGATCACCTCATTGTCTGCGTTTTTATTAAAAAGCCAAATGCCTCACCCATCGACTTTTTCGATTTTTGCTTTTCTTCGCCGCTGCCATATACCTGTTTACAAAGAGATAGATATCAGCTAACGCTCGACGCTTAAACCGAAACGAAACAACCTTTATTCTTGGTTTTAACCCTTGTCTTGCATTACCAGAACGCCTAACACGCTTGATTGCAAACCATGGCCATGGCGTGGATTATCCCCTGAGGGCATCCAATACGTAGGGCATGCCCTCTGAACGCGCAGAAGTCGAAGGCGTCACTCTCTTGGCCAACGTCTTTGAACATGAGATGGCGCCCTGCCAATGCTTGACTGCCTCCAGGATGCCAGCGAGTTGGTTTTTAAACAAGCTAACCGTTCATGTTTTCTCGTTGTTTTTACTTCATTCATTCTTGCCAAGTGTCCAGGACCCTCCACACGTGACCTCCGTGACTTCAAAGCTCAACGAACTAAAATCTAAAATGTTTACCTTTGAAATCACAACTTTAAAAATGTCTAATGTAAAAATCCACAAGCTCCGCCCCCTTTGTTCACACAATATGTCCACCATCAATCAAAAAGATCAACGACTGCCATACTTAATCTTCAACCGCATCACAATGTGTCAACAACTGCACTTTATTAAATTTCTTTTCATCTGGCAAAATAAGGGACGCTTTTTCACGTTTATCTTTTTTGTTTTTGCAAACTTGAACGTAGGACGCGTATCGTGTGCTTGAGTTGTTTC
>KB455443.1:313043-323306 GCA_000341325.1 Panagrellus redivivus | reverse complement strand
AAAATGGCGGCTTGTGGCACTTTGACCGTTTTGACTCAATTTTTTTATATAGAGGGGTGGAAAGTAAAAGGAGTGTATAAAAAGTAAACTGAAATAAAAGGAATTTGCATAAAATAAGGTAACTGTCAACTAAACAAAATTTGCCTTTTTTCGTTAACGACTTTGATTCATTCTCACACTTTGTTGCACAAGAAAAAAATGTTCAGAGCTCCGCAACTTCGAAAAGTGAAGCTTATTTTGATATTATCACTCGCTATTGTATTCACGCTGTATAGTTATATCGACGTTATTGTTCAATATGGAAAAAGTGGGCTTGGTTACCCTGTGGTTACCACGACAACGATCCCGCCCTTAACTGACAAATCGAAATGGACGTCGATACTTGAGTGAGTTATGATTTGCCTAAAACAATAATCTTTCTGAATTTAAGATGTCCTCTAACCGAAATCGATCCATGGGAACCAGACGACTCAAGATATTTTGGATCTCCGAGCGAACCTAGTAAGTGTCATCCGAAAGAGCCTGTAACTTCGAAGCTCGAGAATGGGAAACTGTGGATTGATCCAAAAGGCTACAATGTTAATTGTTCATACAAGTTTGTTGTTTTTTCAATCGAAGTTGTTAAATATTGTTGGTTTAGGTGCCTACACTCCAAACGCGGCAATGTCAGCAAGCCAGACACCCGTATTTCGTTCATTCTCCCAGGACCGGCTCAGGTTTTCTGTGACTGGGTCGACGTTTCTTGCAAAATCAAAGGATGGTTCTGGAATTCACACTATCGGCAAGTACATTCTCAAATATATGTGCCC
This sequence comes from Panagrellus redivivus, assembly GCA_000341325.1. Taxonomy (NCBI): domain Eukaryota; kingdom Metazoa; phylum Nematoda; class Chromadorea; order Rhabditida; family Panagrolaimidae; genus Panagrellus; species Panagrellus redivivus. Next base: position 322,497 of record KB455443.1, on the reverse strand, counting down.
CCAGAATCCTCAAGGCCAAATGTTACAAAGAAACGTTACAATGTCTACATACTTGGCCTTGATTCCATTTCGAATGGACAGTTCCATCGAACTATGCCAAAAACGGCCTTTTACATTTTAAACAAGCTTCGCGGAATAAGTTTCCAATATTTGTCAAAAGTTGGATACAACTCCGCCCCGAATCAGCTGGCTGCACTTTTTGGTAGGCTTTTCTATACAAACATAAGATCATTGCAACTGTGTCAATTCCAGGCCAACGTTTTACATCCGTTCCACACCCACCTCGAGGATATCCAATCCTAAATGTGACAAATCGCGAATTCTGCAAGAAATTTCACACAAAGGATGAACCATTTCTCCATTTTATCTTCAACGATCAAGGATATCGGACGGTTCATATTGAAGACTTGAAATCTGTCATCACTGCTTATCCAAACTGCAAAGGCTTCAGAGGCAAGTTTTCGAACCACTCTGCAGTGCCGTTATTTGAGGAGTTGGAGGATGATGACTTCAGTAAGGGTGTCTTGGAAGATTCATGCAAAGAAAAGTTTCAAATCTGCGCCGACTTTCTGAGAAACTATATGAAAACAGAAACACCGGAGCCGAAGTTTGCTTATTCAATGCTTACGGGCCCCGGGCATGAGGACTTGGAGGATCCGTACAACTATGATGAGTACTTCTATCGATGGCTTCAAAGTGTCAAAGAAAATGTTGGTTTTATGGTTGGTTTTTTTCGTGGATTTCAACTGCTTTGGTTTCAGTTGGATGACGCATTCTTGTTAATTTGGAGCGATCATGGTCATCATTTTGGTAAATTTACGAACACTTTTCGCGGTCAAACTGATACAAGAAACGCCATGTTGACAGTCGTTCTGCCTAAAGATTTACGTGAAAATTCGTCCCATCCGATTGTCCAAAACCTGCGACAGAATTCACAGACACTGGTTTCTCAGTACGACATGTTTCCGACGCTTGTTGATTTGGCGACTGCTGTGAGTTTTAAGTACCGTCAAAGTCGACTTACAAACAATTTTGCAGGATTTTGGCTCTCCATCATCATTCACGAAACACCTGACCCTCCAAGACTTCCAAAAGCTGAACAAACGCATCCACGAAGTCCACGGCGACTCGCTTCTCCGTCCGCTGACCCATCGGACACCAACCTGTGCGGGTCTTGGAATACCGTTCACATTCTGCCTATGCCAATGGCCTATTTTCACGCCCGATGATGCCTATGAGTTGAAAACACGCGTTGTTTATGATATTCCGCCACTCCTGAATGGATTCCTCAAATCAAGAGGGGCCGAGAAGAAGTGCATGCACATCGAAATCGATGTTGATCGTGGCATCGACGTTGCTGAAGTATCCGCTCGACTTGTAACGCCGTCGACTCGGATGATTCGAACTCGCTTCAATATCAAAGGACATGATTACGATAATAGCCATGACACAGAGCTGTTCTTTGAAATTGCTACCGATGGAAGCTTGTCATTAGCAGGTCGTGTATTCCGATTTGACACACAGTGGACTGACGGTAAATGTCTCACTGATGAATATGAACAGTATTTTTGTATTTGCGTTTAAAATACAAACTTGACTTAATTGTTTGAACATCGGAAAAGTATTTTGCAAAAAACGTTAAAACAGTTGCGTTTTTCATAAACCTTTCACAAAGTTTTCGTAGCCAGTTCAATCATCCTTCGATCGTAACATGTTGCCGAATGTCGTCAAGTTCAATGGTGTTAATATTAACTGCGCCGTATACACCAATCGCTTTGATGCTCTGATACGGAAAAACGTGATTGTAGGTAACAATTTCGTCGCCGTTTACTAGTACCTGCAAGAGTCTGCATTAGTTACTTTAAACCACGCAAAACCATACCGTATAAAAACTCTCTTTGACATGTATTTCAAGATGGAAGTGTTCGCTGAGAAGAATGTAGTTTACTCGTTTCTCCGTGCTCTGATCAAACCCGCTAAAGTCACAAGCGTTGATAGCGACGTAGTTTTCATCTAGGTCGTGGAAACGGAAACGGATGTGAAATACTACGTTCGGGTAGGACAAAAGTTCAATCGCAAAAGTCCTGAATTACGCATTGTAAATTACTCAAAGTTTGAATTATACTTACTTCTCGCTGTCAGGAAGATTTGCAAGATTGACCCTGCCAAAAATGTGAAAACATTCGCCGACACAGATGCCTGTCGGAATTTGCGCTGTGAAAGGCACGCACTGAAACAATATTAATCGTACTACCGTTTTTTCAAACAAGAAAGTAACTTACATCGTTTTCGATAGTGAGAATCATATTTCTTGATAGAAGACAGTAAAGTTTTTTGAATGTTATGCCTTTAAAAGACCACATTTTGCGTTTCAGAGCTCTTTTTCAATGAATCACAAACTGTTTGTCATAAAAGAATAAGATTTGTCATACACCTACGCTCGACGCAGATGTGAATTGCTTCACATGAGATTTTTTACGCGACTCAAAGAAAGGCCAAAAGCACGTAGACATTGTTTGAAATTTTATCAGAAATTAAATTTTTTGATCATATTTAAAGTTTTCAGTGTTTATTTTATATAAATTCTTGCTGCAACAAAATTAGACAAAAGATAATCAGTACACAAAGTTGAAAGTCGCGCAAATGCTACATCACTGTGCATCTCGATTTTTCCTGTGGTATAACATTGTTAATCCGATCAACTATAACTTTAACTTTAAGATCATCTGCGATCTCATCAGTTTGTCTCGGATCCAAGTCAAAATCTAAGGGCACTAGAAGGTACACTGTGTCAACAATTTCAGGAATATTTCGTTGCTCTTTGATAAAAACATCTTTTAAAAGCATTGTTAACAGTTGAATTGGTGTAACTCGATTATTATAAGGCCATGGATCAAAACAAATCATTGGTTTAAACTTCCATTCTCTCTTCGGGTATTTCGAATCAAACTGGTTTGACATCATGTAGGGCAGATCTGGAAAACTTTGATATTTAGGACGATAAATTTGATAATGTTGATTACCATAGGCAACACGCTCTGGATGACTCGACATGTCTTCAACTGCATCATGCCCAAATCGTGGGATCGAATGTCTTAAGCTGACGTAAGCAGGATATTCGGCTATCAACAACATGTCTAATATGTTACTGTATACGATAAGCCGGTTGTCTGGTGTCAGTTCAAATACTATATTGGTAGTGTAGCATTTGATGGTTGCAATTAGAGAATCGTCGACATTGAGTTTCAGCGCAATTTTACGTTCATCTACAGCGAGAAAATCATGGCTAGGAAAGGCGAAGCTCAAATTTGAATCTGGTTTCTTTGACGATATCTAAAACTTTCAGAGTTTTAAAAACAGTGGATACGTCTCTTACCTCGATTTTAGTAACCCCTCCAACGTTAAGAAGCACATTTTGGAATGAGCTTCTCTTTAGCGTGTAAATTGCTTCGGTGTTTCCAAATTTAATAATAAAATTAATTCGATCCATCGTCTTTGGAAGTGTAGATTTGGGTACTGAAACCACTGTCTCCTTTACATCAATGTCGTCAACTGCAGTTTGCCGCAGGGTTCCATCGACTCGCGCAAACAGATAGCTATGCAATGGGGAATTCGATGCATCATCATTGATGGGATTCAAACCTTCGTAGGTTATTCGTGTCACACCGGGGAACTTTTTTCGCAAGTTTTCGATCGTATCCTAAAGCTGTTTGTTACATCAATTTAAAATTTTAATCGCTTACGGTTTCTGATTTTAGTAGTTTAAACCGGTTGACTTCTTTTCTGATGACATATGACTTGTTAAAGTTTTTCAAATATTTCGATGAATTCATAATAAACATTGTTTCACCAACTTCAGCGTCAATGTCAGATCCATAAAGCAGGCGATTAGTTTCAATGACGGCTTCATGGCAGATTTGAATGTCAGCAAACCGAAAACGCCGTGCCAACTCGACGTATCGTCCGTATTTATTTAAATTTTGCCCTGACGTGATGAAAATAACGGCTGAAAGCTCAGGATGCGCGTACGTTTCGAGGGCCACGAGCATCGAAGGAAGCGCAAAGTCAGAAACGGAAGCCTTGTCGCCGCGTGAAAATGTTTGTCGATCAATGCCAGTTTCAAGTTGTCTCATTAACACAATGCGTGTGATTACTCGTTTCTTATGCCCTGACGCAAAGGCTTTGAACTTTGCTGTAACGTTGTATATATCCTCTACGATAATTGTGACGCTTATAACTCGATCGTGAAGGGTTGTGGTATTGAAAGTGGCAATGTGAAAAGGGCTTTTTGACGCAAATGTGTGCAAACAATTTGCCAGAACCTGTAAAAACCTTACATTTATGGACTTGTTTTATAAACGTTGAATTGTCTAGCTATTTACCTTGATGTTGTCAGCCGCCTCAACGTCAATTTCAATTGTAAATTCATGCGGAAGTGTAACCATTCCCGTTTTGTATTCAGTTCGACGAATGCCTTCTATCATAAATTCAAGGCTAGCGTTGTCCATGACAACGTTTTTGCCTTTTGCGATCGCCCAATAGGAGTTCCACAATTCGGTTATATACGGTGCTTGGATTGGATACCTAAGAGGGTACCGTGGCAATATCGTTAGATATGATGAATCTAAAATTTGTAACAGGTCCACAGTCACTGTATGAACTTTAAACTTGTCAAGAATCTCTTTCTCTTGTTGAAACTGAAACTTAATAAATAAACAACCTAAAAACCCAAAAACTCGCATGGTACCTCAATATCAGTCAGACATTTCATCTTCTTATTTTGTCGTATAAATAGTTTTTTCAAACTTGATGTAATTATTGCCATACATTCTCCGTGGTCATAATGTTCAGTAATTCTACACTCTTCGAGGGGTAATTGAAACATATCCCACGGTACAATTTTGTTAAAACCAGCCGCAACTAATAAGTCTCGATGGTTTTTGCCTTCTGCCAAACTCAAGTAGTTTGAAATAAAATCAATGACGGCAACGACCGATGATAACGGTGCCAGTTTAGCAATGTGGGTTACCATTAGTTCAAACTTGTTAAAAGTAATTGCCGGCGAGTCGAAATGGTCTTGAAAAATAGCTTCAAATGAGTAACCATTTGCACATATGAATGTTGTGTAGATGACGTGATTATTCTTCGCAGTGTTTTTTGAATTCTAGATGCGTTGAAAATTTAGATAATTTTTGGAAAAATGAAACATACTATCTTTTGTAACGTCACATCAACTTCGGCCACAAATTGGTGACTGACACCTAATCGGATAACTGCTTCACGACTGCTTTTGGAACTTTCAACTTTAATTTCATGGAGACGTACAGGATCTTCTAATGCGTAATGTTTCATGTCCACGGTGACAACACCTCCTGTTTTGCCGACAGGTAAAATCTTCTTCCAACTACTTATGTCATAATCTTTTTCTTTGTCAATGTTTACAGTTGCATCGTTCAATGTAATCAACAGCCGTATGCCGAGAGAGTAAGGTGCCATATTATACTTCTCAGAACGACGATTTCGTAATAAATCCCATGCAACTTCATAGTGCGCATTTGGAGGCAGAGTTTCACGATTGGAGTTAAAAATCGTCGCGAATGGAAAGCGTTTTTGCACCGTTTGAGACACTGTTTTTGATATGGCATTTTTGGTGATTATTATGACTTTCTTCACTGCCTTCTCATCGACTTTCTAAAATTTAAAGTTCAATAATTCAAAGAAACTTAAATTCATTTCATGTACCTCTGCCATGTCCAATGACTGATCTTTACATTTCTTGACGTAAAACACATCCGAATTTGTACAGTAATACCAGACAGCGACAATCTCATCATCATTGACCTTCGTGGCAGAATGCCGCAAGTCAACGTTCAACGCAGTATGCAGTGGAACGATCCAAACATTACTGTGCTCTGGTACAAGCGACATAATCGCTTTGTGAACAGTCATGTCAAACTTCTTCCTGTAGTTAACGATAATGCCAACATGGTGATCAGTTGTCGGCAGTGATTCAAACGCGGCAAAAACATCATCAGAGGTTGCACAGCTGGCGGCAATGTTCTTTTGTGAATCTGCTTTGATCAAGTTTCCAGAATATTTAACACAATCGGAATCAAATGCAATTTCAGTCATGACCTGTAAGTTAGAATTCTGTTTTGCGCGTTTTTTTGGTATTGAATGTTAAAAAAATTACCTGTGGTATATAGGCAATAACTTTGAAAGTTATTTCAGGCAATATTATAGTTTCATCGATGAATACTGTAACAGCGACTTTTGTCATACACCCGCGGATGGTGGTAAATGTATGCGAACTATCTTCCACATACTTCTTTGTCTGATGAGATATCCAAACAGTCTAAAGTGTAAAAATGGACTTACTGTATTCAGATTTTGTATTTTTACTTACAACAGTATTTCTTTCGGGTGGCAATAGCAATTCCACCGTCTTTGTCATCGGAACCAACTCGTGATACAAATCTAATGGTTGCGTCTTTTTCCCATCATTGATCAACATTTTAATTCCAGTAATTTGTTTTACTCGGCGATAATTGTTGAACACATACTCATGCTGAATACCTTCTAAACGTGCAAATTTGATTGTTTTCTCAGCAAACACTTTATCCCAAGCGATCGATCTGTCGTCAGCATGAATTATAACCTTTTTAATTTCCGGATAATAGTACAGTATATCATATATAGTTTCCTAAAATCTCATTTTAGAAATGCAACAAGATAGAAAAAATTTACTCCGATGTGATCAACAAACTGAAAAAGGTCATCCACTTTTTTCAACACCATTGGAACGCCAGCTTCTGGAAATTCACCAACGCCGGCATGGGTGTAGCATAGTATTGTTTCGCCTTCTGAATATTCAAAATCGGCTCCATGTAAAATTGATGTCGCCCAATAAGAATCATTATCAATTAAATGAATGTTGGGGTAGTTTGCGTTTTTGAAGGCTGCCACTGTACGTTTAATAACATCATATGATGATCTTCCTGGTAAAATATATGTGGCATCTATGGATGATGGAGGAAAAGTTTTGACAAGTTCTTCAACGCATTTTTCCGGTGTCGCAGCGCCCTTCACCGGTTGAAAAATTGATGTTCGGGTGTGAATAGTGATATAATTAGTAGAATCATGGAAAAGTACAGCTTTTTCAGGCGGCATAACCTCAATTTGAACCAAGACAACAGCAGTGTAACTTTACTGCGTACACGTCAATACCACAAAACGTAAAACCGAAATATTGACTGAGGGTTGCTTATCAGCGACCCCTGATTGAAGAGCCTTTGATTTGACACTGTTGTTCATTCACATTGATTATCAGCGTGCATTACTTAATTTTATTGTTCAAAAACAAACAAAAACATTGATAATAAGATCCTAGAATTAGACGAGTGTTGTCCATAACATATATTTCTGCCATCCCAATTCAAGTAAACACAAACTGTTCAACTTCATTGTAACTTTAAAAGTCTAAGTGTATAGGGCAACATGTCCATGACGATCAACATCCTTGACTTTAATCTTGTCAATAACGACTGCGCCGTAGACACCAATCGCTTTAATGCTATTGAATGGGTACCTATGATTATAAGTAGCAATTTTCTTGCCGTTCACGAGAATCTAAAAAAAGTGAACACTGGTTATACGGAACAATAATAAACTCAAACCTTGTAGAAGTCTGCGTTGACATTAATCTCAATGTGGAAGTCGTCGTTGAGAGGAATATGGTTAGCACGTTTCTCTGTACCTGTGTTAAACCCGGCAAAATCGCAAGCATTGATAGCAATGTAGTTTTGATAATTCTGGTAAAAACGGAAACGGATGTGAAAAACGACATTAGGATAGGACAAGAGTTCTATCACAAAGGTCCTGAAATACAAAATGAGGGTGGCTTGACTCAAAGATACGCTATAGCTTATAAAGTCGACTTGATTACCATTGTACTAGTCTCACATTTTATTAGAAATGACGCTTTCAATCACTTTTAAAATGTATCTAGTCCGCATTTTTTAAGACTGTCAAATAAGTTTTTTTGTCTAACAAAAAAAGTAATAAAAATACAATAAACACATAAAAAAGTAAGTATATACACGCACTTGCTACATTATTACACACCTTTTTTTGTTTCGTAACCTTTTAGACGAAGTAGATACTGGTAAAGAAGGCAAAGTTTCCTCTTCATTGTGATCATCACTATATTCAATCTCCATTTTGACGCATAGAGTTTTGCCAAGTTCTTCTATTTGTTCCGGCCGCAAATTGAATGTTGATGGTACGAGAAATAAAATATTTGAAATAACCTTATCAATTTTCTGTTGTTCTTTGATGAGAATGGCTGTCAACAGTTCCGTTAACAACCGAAGTGGAGTCATAACATAATCACCTAAATCAATTTCAGCAATCCTGTTCTTGATGTCAAGGGATGTTTTGAACCTCCATTCTTTTTTCGGGCATCTAGGATCAAACTGGTCCGATAGCATGTAATGAAGATCTGCAAAGCGGTTTATTTTAAACAGAAATAGTAGGAATGTTACTTTAGTTACCGTAGGCGACATTTTCCGGGTGAGTTATCTTGTCATGAAGAGCGTCGAATCCGCAACGTCGAGTCATGTCTATGAAACTGATATACGCAGGGTATTCTGCTAATTTCTCTCCATCTTCTGAATTGTTATAGACAATAATGCGGTTGTCTGTGGTCATTTGAAACGTTATCGGTATAGTATAATTACTAATGGTTGGGCTCAAGGAGCCGTCGACGGCGAGGGCTACAGTAATTTTCCGTCCCTCTACCGCAAGGAATTCAAATTTATCATAAATATGGCAGACATTCGTATTGGAGAGTCTTGTGAATGGCTGAAATAAAGAAAATTAGAAAAGGTACGATTGAAAAAACGTTCCACTGATACAAATGGCTTAAACTTACATGCATTTCAGTAGTCCGTCCAACATTAATGACTACATTCTTCTTTGCGTCTTTTTTAAGTTTATGAGTAACTTCATCTCTTCCAAATTTGAAAATAAACGTTATTTCATCCGTTGGTTGTTGCTTGATCGGCATTATGAATGACGACGTCACATTTATATCCATTTCAATGTCATCAACTGCAGTCCGCCGCAGGGTTCCATCAACTCGCGCAAACAGATAGCTATGCAATGGGGAATTCGATGCATGATCATTAATGGGATTCAAACCTTCGAAGGTTATTCGGGTCACATTGGGGAACTCTTTTCGCAGGTTTTCAATGGTATCCTAAACTGTTTGTTACATCAATTTTTAAGCATTTTAAATGCTTACGGCTTCTGCTTTCAGTAGTTTAAACCGGTTGACTTCTTTTCTGATGACATACGACTTGTTGAAGCTTTTCGAATATTTTGATGAATTCATAATAAACATTGTTTCACCAACTTCAGCGTCAATGTCGGATCCATAAAGCAGGCGGTTAGC